>JADRCC010570548.1:0-14146 GCA_019843855.1 Hylomyscus alleni | reverse complement strand
CTCATTGGTGTTTGTAAAGAAAACCAGGGCTACACATAGCAAGAAGCCACCAATAAATGTGTAGTGGATCGAGACCTGAGGTCATTAGCCAGCTGTATTTCTCCGGTATTTCTATTTCATGTGTAGAGCTTATAGTTGTACTTAGACGAACAGCACAAAGTATGTATATTCTATTTCTCAGAAGCCTGGCTGACTTTTGTTTTTGAGGTAAATTTAGAGGGTTAAAAACAAACAAACAAACAAACAAAAAACTTGGAGCCCAACCAGAAATTGACTCCAGATCCTGGAACATGCTAAGTAGGAACTACAGGGCTATATTCTTGGCTGGCGCGCACACACACACACACACACACACACACACACACACACACACACACACACACACGCATGCACACTTAGACATATTTAAAAGATCCTCCTGCTTCTATCTCCCAGATATTTGGTTTAAGGGCATGAGCTCCACGCTTATCTAAAAACGATTTCCAGGCTGGGCGGTGGTGGCACACGCCTATAATCCCAGCACTTGGCAGGTGGATTTCTGAGTTCAAGGCCAGCCTGGTCTACAGAGTGAGTTCCAGGACAGCTAGGGCTACACAGAGAAACCCTGTCTTGGAAAAAACAAAAAAATACATAAATAATGATTTTCATTTTACTTTCTAGATAGTCTCATGTATCCTAGAACTCCTAACTAAGGTAGTCAAAGATGACCTTGCACTTCTCTTCAATCCTGTGGGCCCTGTGGGTTAAATTCAGGTCATCAGGTTTGGTGGTAGCTGCCTTTATCTGTTTAGCAAACTCACCAGCTCTAACCCAATGTTTTAAAAAGTAACTTTACCATGGGTACGGGAGGTAGAGGGAGAGAAACTATAAGGTTGAAACATATTGAGCTTCACGGCTAGGGTCAGCCAGGTGATGTGACTAAAGACAGGGAAAAAAAACCCAACTGTCCATTTAAAAAAAAAATAACTTTATTGGCCAGGTTTGGTGGTGTGCGCCTTTACTCTCAGCATTTCGGAGACAGAGGTAAGCGGATCTTTGTGAGTATAATGGAAACACGGTCTAAACAGTGAGTTCCTGGCAACCAGGGCTACACAGTGACACGCTCTCCAGCCCAGTGTTATATAACCCTTTAAAGCTATTTTTCTGTATATATTTTTCAAGTACTTTAAAAAAGTCTTTTATTTATCCTGAAAGTCATCACTATGCTGCTTCATCAATGTCTCTTAACTTGACAAGAATATACTTTGAAGCCGGGCGGTGGTGGAGCACGCCTACAATCCCAGCATTTGGGAGGCAGAGGCAGGAGGATTTCTGAGTTTGAGGCCAGACCTAAGATTCTCAAGGGATGAGAGCATTCACTTCAGGAATGACTGGGCAGTGGTCCACGGGCGAGTGGGCAGCAATGCGCATGCGAGCAGCAGCATCTTTTTTTTTTTTTTTTTTTTTCTTCAAGATAGAGTTTCCCTGGCTGTCCTGGAACTCACTCTGTAGACCAGGCTGGCCTCCAATTCAGAAATCTGCCTGCCTCTGCCTCCCGAATACTAGGACTAAAGCCTTAAGCAGCCGCATTTAGAAAAGGCTAACAGGTCACTGGGTGGTGCTGGCGCACCTTTAATCCCAGCGCTTGTGAAGCAAAGGCAGGCGGATTTCTGAGTTCGAGGTCAACCTGGTCTACAGAGTGAATTCTAGGACTGTCAGGGCTACACAGAGAAACCCTGTCTCGAAAAACAAAAAAAACAACAAAACAAAACAGCCGGGCGGTGGTGGAGCACGCCTTTAATCCCAGCACTTGGGAGGCAGAGGCAGGAGGATTTCTGAGTTCGAGCCCAGCTTGGTCTACAGAGTGAGTTCTAGGACAGCCAGGGCTACACAGAGAAACCCTGTCTCAAAAAAAACAAAAACAAAACAAAACAAAACAAAACAAAAAAAAAGCTATTTTAGGGGGCTGGCGAGATGGCTCAGCGGGTAAGAGCACTGACTGCTCTTCCAAAGGTCCTGAGTTTGGATCCCAGCAACCACATGGTAGCTCACAACCACTCAAAATGAGATCAGATGCCCTCTTCTGGCGTGTCTGAAGACAGCTGCAGTAAATTACGCAGGAGCGATCGGGCCAGCAGAGGTCTTGAGTTCAACAGCAGCCACACACATGATGGCTCATGGCCATCTGTACAGCTACAGTGTACTCATATACATAAAATAAATAAATCTTTAAAAAAAAAAAAAAGGATAACAGATGCTGGAGACAGCATCAGGCGGGAATGGACAAGTGCCATTCTGTGAGTAGCATAGGTCTACTGTGTCAGGAAATTCCCATGTCAGGAAGCTTCACCCCAACCTCTAGATAGCCAGGCATCTCTGTAGATACTTGACCTTCCCAGGCAGTGGGACAGACCCCTCATCTGGGAGTGTCTCAATTGCTGAGCCATCTTTCCAGCCCATGCCTAACACTCTTTCAGCTCCTTTAACACCTCGTAGGCAATCCCTGGCATTCAACCCTTTTCCTGCCTGGCACATCAAGGGCCTTCCATCTTTCTCTACGGCAATTGATTGACATATTCAAAGACTAAAATTACATAAAATACTGAAAATGATCTTAAGGGGCTGGCTAACTTACTACCGTGTGTAGTGAGAATTTTGGTTTCTTTAAAAGCCCAGTTATGTTGTGTGACTATATTTTTGTTTTAATCCCAGGTGTGGGATGCTGGTCTGTTTCACAACAGGTGATTGTGATCTGCCTCGTGAACTAGCAGGAGCGTGATCTTTGCCAGGTAAGGATGGTCGCTGGGTTTGTTCGTTTGGTTTGGTTTTTTGAGACAGGGTTTCTCTGTGTGGCCCTGGCTGTCCTGGAACTCACTCTGTAGACTAGGCTGGCCTGGAACTCAGAAATCCACCTGCCTCTGCCTCCCAAGTGCTGGGATTAAAGGCGTGCGCTGCCACTGCCCGGCTTCGATGGTTGTTGTTGCTGTGGTTTGTTTGAGTTATAATGAGCAAAGGGATGAAAAGAAGTTGGAAAAAACATGGCAACAAGGATTGGACTTGCCCCAAGGAACACAGCGCCCCTAATCAGCAGGAACTAGTCTAAAGAGGTCTTTGCCCAGTTCCCCCTCTAACCTTCCTTCCTCCCTAGTGTTGGGGGCTGGAAAGGAAGGTGAGAGGTATAACAACATAATAAAAATAGCTCAAAAAGAGCGCCAACCACCATGTGCGCATGTTCCTGTGTATGTGTGTGCATCATACACTGGTATGATGGCTCGACCTGCAGTGTCTTAGTCAATTGTTCTCCATCTAAGTTTGTGGGACGGTAACCCTCGCTGAGCCTGCAGCATGTCATTGCCTAGAATGGCTGACTAGGAATCCTGAGGGATCCTTCTGTAACGAGCACAAGCCACAGTACTGGGCTGCTAATGTAGGTGCTGGGATCTGAATTTAGTCCCTTATGCTTGCATGGCAAGGACTTACCAAGGGAGCCATCACCCCAGACCAATGCAGGGTTTTTATACATGGAGGAAATAAGAAGTTAAATATAGGGTTATTTTTCAAGAGGGAAAGGGAGATTATCTTTAATTTAACTGGACTAGTGTTTTCCCTACATATACATACGTACACGAACCATGCACATGCTTAGTACCCATGGAGTCAGAAGAGAACATCAGAATTGTAGGAACTGAATTTTCACAGTTCTGAGCTACCAGATGGCTGATGGGAACTAAGCTAGGTCTTCTGGAAGCCTTCAGGGTTCTTTTTTTAAAAAACATTATATATATATATATATATATATATATATATTATGTAAGTACACTGTAGCTGTGTTCAGATATACCAGAAGAGGGCGTCAGATCTCATTACGGATGGTTGTGAGTAACCACGTGGTTGCTGGGATTTGAACCCAGGACCTTCAGAGTAAAGCAGTCAGTGCTCTTACCCACTGAGCCATCTCACCAGCCTCCGCCTTTGGTGTTCTTAACTGCTGGAGATTCCTCTCTGGCCCCTGAAAGTGAACTATTTTTACATTTGTTTCTTTCATGCATAGCACAAAAAAAACCCTGAGACTACAAATTACACTGGGGGGGGGTAGGGGGGGATGGGGAGGCTGTGGTAGTGCACGCTTTTAATTCCAGCGCTCTGAAGGCAGAGGCAGGGAGATTCTGAGTTCAAGGCCAGCCTGGTCTACAGAGTGAGTTCCAGGATAGTTAGGGCTACACAGAGAATTCTATCTTAAAACAACCAACCAACTAACCAACAATCAAAAACCAAACAACTCCTGCACCCCTACCACCACCCAAAACTTCAAACAAAACCCCTACAAATTACACAAGAAACCAACATCAAAATATTTATTAATTCATCATGTGAGATACTCAAGTCAGTTAGGTCAATATTAAATATCTTATTTATTCCTTGCAGGATAATGAAATACAGATTGCACAATTTGTAAGCTGCAATAAATAGGATTAATTAGCGGCAGACTCCAGACTTCTTCTTGGTTTTCAAAACTTGTTTGTTTTACTACGATCCACCAAGAAATGTCTAAATGGGGGAAAAGCAGAAGCATAACTCATGAGTGTTGGGTCCATTGTCACCATCGTTAGAGTTACGTTTGTGTGTATGCGTGCATGTGCATGAAAGCCGGAGGACAGCCTGTGGACAGCTTTGCCCTTCCCCCCGTGGTTCTTGGGAATCATGCTCACATAATGAGGCCTGGCAGCAGCTGCTTTTCCCCGCTAAGCCATCTTCCCAGCCCCACTTCAGTTTTTACAACAGGAAATTGTTAGACAAGCTACAGAGCACAAGGCTCAGCCACAGGGTTAGAACGCACATAGACAAGGACCTCGCATGTGACGGGTATAACTAGAGAGAAACAAAGTTTACGGGTGACAAAGTTGTCTCAGGACTCTCCATGTTTTTAAAGTCAGTACTGTGTTGTCAGTGTCAGCATGGGTGGCACCCATCTCCACCTGGTGGCACTACTCAACAGTGCCTGCAAGTCCGGTTGCTGGCACCCTGGCAGATGGTGCCATCTAGAGCTGGGTTAGAGGACTCAGCTTGCTAAGGCTTTGCCTTGACAGGAGTTTCCTGCCCCTGTTACTCCCTGTCTTGAGACCAGCAGCTTGATGATGTCACATTCTGTCTTGTCACAGGCTGAGGAGCCAGTAGCCGTGGCCTGCAATCTTGGAACAAGCCTTTGCTCCTTAGTATTTGTCACTACAGTGTCTAACCAACACAGTCCCAGAGCACAGCTGACTGCCATGAACACAGCCTGTTCTTTATGGTCAGTAACCAAATACAGGTGCACTGTGGCATGCCAAGAGACCCTGGGGTTCCAGTCACAGCTGGGCCATTAGGCAGCAAATGACTCAGTCAGGTAGGTCACTTAGCCTGTGGGCTTTAGTGACATCATGGTGGCTCTAATATCCTAGTATAACTAACTCACTGCTCATGCTTATGGGATGCTGGTGTCTTCGAACCAAAGGGAGCACAGAAAATTATGTGCACACAGTAATTGCTAATGACATTGACTGCAGTGGTGCGTGGCTTAATTCCCAGCAATCAGAAGGCAGAGGCAGGAGGATCTCAGTGAGTTCCAGGCCTACCTGGACCACATAGTGAGCCCATGACAGCCAGAGCTACATGTAAGACCATGTCTCGGGCAAAAAACAAAACAAGACAAACAAAACAAAAGGAGATCTTGGTCATAAGTGATGTTTTTAACCATTCCTTTAGCATGCACTCCTGCATAAAGAGCATACTTTACTGACAGCACTTTTACCTGCATCAGGAGACCACACTGGGATACTGTGTGACATATCAAGACTATGCAGGTGTGTGGCAATACACTGTGACACTGGCATAACACAGTGCTCAGAAGGAAGCCCACATCCATAAGTGAATGTGCATGCACAGACGGTCGCGCTCCCTGCTACAAAACTGAAAGGCCAAAGTAGAAATGGCAGGGCTGGCTCAGCATGGAAAAGTGCTGCTTGCCTCCATGGTGGAAGGACTGTCCAAACACGCACACGCATACACATGCGTGCGCGCGTGTATACAGTTAACTTAAAAGTATATAAATGGGGCTGGAGAGGTGGTTCAGCAGGTGGCTCACAACCATCTGTAAAGGGATCCCATGCCCTCTTCTGGTGTGTCTGTAAACATTTACAGTGTACTCATATAAATAAATAAATAAATAAATAAATAAATAAATATTTTATAAAAAAATTAAAAAAAAAGAAAGTATCTAATTAGTCTCAGATGTGACCTGAGGCAGTTATTAGCTGCTTACCTTCAGGATCTCACAGGGAGCTGCATCGGCTGGCACAGGCTTCCCACAATGCTTTGCGTACTCAGTTATCAAAGCTGACGCTTCATCTACACTGCAGACCCAGGAAGAACAAGGCAGGCGTGAGGAGACCCTTGCCAGAGACACCTGTGGTGATGACCTCAACGGTGCAGACCGGTGTCAAAGCATACAGGCAACATTCTTCACCTACATAGAGTCTAGAGTGCGGATCAACTGTAACTAAAACTATCACTCACTCATAAAGGACAGTGCACTCGTGGGTCTGAGAATGAACCAACAGGGACAGGGCACCCCAGAGTGACCAGCCAGAGGACAGAGCCACGGCCACTGCCTCTGACTACACTTTCCCTTCTAGGGCGTCGGCTAGTGCCTTCCTTCTTTTTACTTCTGATATACAGTCTTGGCTCCAGCTCAAGCAGCTTACTGTTTCTTCCCTTGTGGGTGTAGACAGTCAGCTAACCAAGCTTAACAAGAACCACGAGTTATGGAACACTAACTAGCAAGCAAGCATCTAAGGAATCAAGTTGTAATTTAGGGTTCAGAGCAGGACTATGACACACCTATTTTGAGGATCCAGGCAGCTTCTCTAATTACTAGATGACAGACTCATGCCCCAAGCTTCCAAGCTGCAGGAGCCTGAACTCCAGAGAATGTGTAGGAACGTGGCTATGATCACACAGCTTTATAATGCTTGTCTCCAGAATCGACACATTTTAAGGTAAATTGAGGTTCTCCCCATATTAACTCACCTGAAGTCATTTGCCAAATAGTTTACCAATTCACTGATGTTGTCGGTGTTTATCACGTGCCATTTCAACAACTGAAAATACTTTGTCTTTGCCAAAATCCCAAATTCCTTCTTACTTATAACATGATTCAGAACCAGGCTTCTGATCTACAGAATGACAGTTATCACTATATTAGAAATGTGCTTAATTCTGAGCCCTTTGTCAAAACAAAGATCTCTGACAGTCAGATACTGAGTTTCTAGTGCTCTGGGACTGAGCCTCTAGGAGGGAAGGCGTGGCCTAGTAGTGCACAAATAGAAACCTCCTGTTGTCATGTGTTAGGGTTTTATTTTTAATGAGGAGGAGGATTTAATTACCAATATTCATGGGTACAATTCTCCAGTGGGCATAACAGTACACAAGATAGCCAGGGCACCTGTCTTTTATATTTTTATGTGATGCTGGGGCGTGAGGCCTGGTTCTTGAGTATGCTAGGCAAGTGTTCTTCCGCTAAGTCACATCCCCAGCCAGGTACCCGACTATTGAAAAACAAAGCCTTTAATTAAGAGTGAAAGACTGTTATCTGGAGGATAAGGATTACCCTCTGTGATTGAAGCAGAATTGTCCTTACCTGATGCGAAAACCCTGCTAGCTGTCCGGTGTTCATATGTTCCTCTAACTGCTGTAAAATGATCTCAACATCACATGAATTCAGAAAATTCTGGGGAAAAAAAAAAACCAATACATAATTTAAAAAGCATTATAGTAATTGCTGTGTTGTTAAGTCTGGGAGGTTTTTAAAAATTCTTTAAGATTTTTTTAATTTGGGAGCTGGGCACAAACCCAGCTGGTCTGCCCAGCACCGAGCCCATGTTCTAGCCTCAGACTTAAGAAACTGGGCACAGAGGAGGGTACCCGTAGTCACAGCACTCAGGAGGAAGGTTGTCCTCGGCTACACAGGGAATCTGAGGCCTGCCTCAAGGTTCACCAGACCTTGGTCTCAAGAAAGAAGGGTGGTTATGGGGGTGGGAGAGAGGAAGGACAGACAAGACCAGACCAAAGGAAGGAGAGTGGGAGTCACTAGGGCTGTCTAACTCCCTTCAGGGCCACTTCCACACACACTTTTCCTCAAACTAAAAGTTTATCAGTTCTACTAAAAATTTAAAAAAATAAGATGCTTTCATTTCTAATATACTTCTATTGACAAAAATTTACCCAGACAAGGAGAAAAAAAAGTGTTTTTTATAGAACTTATGCAAAAGAGGAAGCTGTTTACCATGCTTTATCTGTTGTGACAAAATGTATTTAAATCTTAAAGTTGAAAAGAAATGAGCTGAGCTTGAGTAATCAAAACAATTAAAGACCAGTGCAGACGGCCTTGACAGCATGCGCATGAGGTGGGAGACAGCTGGCAGAGTCAGAGTTTGTTTATTCAGACCATGCTGCCCTAATTACTCGGGAGATGAATAACTGGAGACACTGCACAAGCATTTGTCCTAAGAATTAGCTATTTTAAAAGTTCTGTCTCAGGGCTGGAGAGATGGCTCAGCAGGTAAGAGCACTGACTGCTCTTCTGAAGGTCCTGAGATCTGACACCTTCTTCTGGTGCATCTGAAGTCAACTACAGTGTATAATAATAAATAAATCTTAAAAAAAAAAAAAAAAAACGAAAACCAAAAGTTCTGTCTCAAGCAGGGCAGTGCAGACACGCACTTTTACCCCTAGTGCTCAGGAGGCAGAGGCAGGTGGATCTCTGTGAGTTCTAGGCCTGCCTGGTTGGTCTACAGTTACCACGTGGGTGCTGGGAATTGAACCCAAGTCCTCTGGAAGAGCAGCCAGTGCTCTTAACCACTGGGCCATTTCTCCAGTCCCAACTCACTCTGCTCTACAGAGTGACAGAGTGAGCTCCAGGACAGCCTGGGCTACAGAGAGAAACCATGTTTCAAACACAAACAAACAAACAAACCCAACCAAATAAAACAAAAACAAAAACAAAAAAGAAAACTCAAGCCAGGCAGTGGTGGCGCACGCCTTTAATCCCAGCACTTGGGAGGCAGAGGCAGGCAGATTTCTGAGTTCGAGGCCAGCCTGGTCTACAGGACAGCCAGGGCTATACAGAGAAACCCTGCCTGGGGGTGGGGGTGGAACCCAAACCAACCCCCCCAACCCAAAACTCTCTCCTTGGAGGCCTCCTCATCTTGGTCAATCTGATTACCAACCTCCCACTGAGAAGACCTTTCCCTCAGGCTTTGGCTAGAGGCCTAGACAGCCTCTGTTACCACCCTCTGGTCCTCGCCAGCCTAAAATGGGATAAGAGCCGCCTCTGCTTCTTTCCTTTTTTTTTTTTTTAATTCACTTTACATTCTGATCACAGCTCCACGCCCTCCTCCCCTTTTCTTTTGGTGAGAAAAGAAAGGTCTTGGTATGCAACCCTGGCTGGGCTGGAACTCAGAGACCCACCAGCCTCTGCCTCCTGAGTGCTGGGATTAAAGATGATAAAGACTCGGCCACAGCTGGCTTGGGGACAGCCTGCTAAAACACTGTTCTGCTCAGTTCACTCTGCCAAGAAAACAGAACGATGGCCAAACTCTTTTTCAGATATCCCTCAGACGCACGTCAGGCAATCTTGTTACTTCCCGTTACCCTGCCTCCCCCGCACTGAGTGTCCACGCTTTATGGGTTCGGTGAAAGGGAATGCCATCTTCTGAGGGACATGCAGTGTGTTCTGGCAGCCTGAGAGGAACAACAGCGCAGAACATACCTTGATCTGCTGGTGTCTCTTTTCAGAGTGGGGCATGAGCGTTAGGCAGGTCAGGGCAAAAGCGGGAAGCTCCAACTGGATATACTGCTTGGCGATTCCCATCATGTCGAGGTCATCTGAAACTGGACATCTTTGAGAGGGTGCAGTAATTACTTAATGGCTTGGCAGACGTACTAGATCACATTAGCCTTTCTCCATTTCCACAGATGTTTCCCGTCCACGGCCAATTACTTTAAATGCCTATGTGCTGGTGCACGGAACATTCTTACTAATAAGGAAAGAGCCACTGAGAGCATTCCACATAGAAAAAAGGAACCTTCCTCCAGGACACAGACTGCTGCCTGTCGTGCGGACTATGTCTAGACACCTGCAGACGCATAGGATACATTCTCAGATGCTCAAGCGGGGTGTAGCGGCACACACCTAATCCCGCACTCAGAGGCAAAGGCAGGACGATATCTGAGTTTGAGGACAGCCTGGTCTATCAACTGAGTTGTAGGACAGCCGGGACTACACAGAGAAACCCTGTCTTGGGTGGTGCTGGGGCGACAAAAACAAGCAACATTCTTAGATGCCCAGGATCCACGTGATAACACTATAGGACTTGGCAAGAAGAGGTGCCAATCTCAGAGGGCAGTGAACACTGGCTTTTGAGGAAACTTCTGGGGGAACTTTCCAGTACACGTGGGAAGTAGGCATTGCAAAAATAATAGGTACATTTAGTGAAAGTAAAGTTAGCTTAACTTCCTTAAGAAAAGGCCTAACAGTTGCCCCCTTTCTTACTTGTAGGGATTCTATTCTAAGACTTCCTTCATTGGACACCCGTTAACTGTGGATTCTGCTTGAACCTATTTTCTTTTGTTTGTTTGTTTGATTGTTTTTTTGTTCGTTTGTTTTTTAAGACAGGGTTTCTCTGTGTAGCCCTGGCTGTCCTGGAACTCACTCTGTAAACCAGGCTGCCCTCAACTCAGAAATCTGCCTGCCTCTGCCTCCCAAGTGCTGGGATTAAAGATATGCATCACCACTGCCCAGCCCAAACCTTTTTCCTTATGCATATACATTTGTAATAAGGTTTAATCTATAAACCAGGCACAGTGAAATATTGGCGATAGTAAACTAGAAGGCTTACTTGGGACCCAAGGGCTGTGACAGCCACCAAGTGATTAATGGGCAGGAAGCACACGGTGTGCTTTGATGGGCAAAGATAGGAAATTATGAGATTAACTCACAATACTCAGGAATGGGGACAGGGCTGGAGAGATGGCTCAGCGGTTAGGAGCACTGACTGCTCTTCCAGAGGTCCCTAGTTCAATTCCCAGCTACCACATGGTGGCTCACAACCACCTGTAATGAGATCTGACGCCCTCTTCTAGGGTGTCTGAGGACAACGATATGTACTCACATACATGAAATAAATATAATCTTTAAAATAAATGGTATATAATCTGAGACTTCAGAACTGCTTCTGGGGTTGGGAATAGAGCTCAGGTGGTCCAGCACTTGCCTAGAATGCACAAAGCACTACATAGAACTGAGCACGACAGGCACAAGCCTGCAATACCAGCACCAGAGAGCTGGAGGCAGGAAGAGCTGAAGGTAAGGAATTATAGGAATTAAAGTGCACAGGTTCTGAGGCCTGCTAGTGCTACATGAGACCTTTTATTAAAGCAAAGTAAAACCGAGAGTTTCTGAAGCTATGCGTGGCGGTGCACACCTGTAATCCCACACTCCAGCGCTGCCTCCAGAGGTGGAGGCAGGAGGATCAAGAGTCTCAGCACACCGCAAGTGCAAGGCCAGCCAGGGCTATATAAGACCTATGCCAAAACAAAACAGAAGAACATGAAAAACGGTGGTGGACAGGACACGGCTGATGCCTAGGAGGGAAGCAGAGATACGGGGCCACTGTGTTCAGAGATACCCCTGGGAAGGAACTTCAAGTGAGCACACATCTACTTACTCAAGGATGGCGACGAGACTCTCATGACAGTCTGTTAACTGACTGGGTCTTAAAGGACAGGAAGCTGAAGAGAAAAGGTGATAAACACATGAGCACTCACACATCAGAACGCTGTCGTCAGCCAGGCATGGCAGCTCAACCTGTAATCCCAGCCCTGAAGCTTTTTAAAGCTAGCCTGGGCTATAGTGCAAAACCCTGTCTTAACACAAAATAGCCCCAAATTGCTACTGTCGGTGTTCAGAGGCTAGGCGTTTACCTGACAGCAGAGGGATCTGGATCACACGCTGCCAAGCTTTGCTGAAGTAGGGAACCTGTGGAAATACGGGCACTGAGAATCCATGTCTAGGATACTAGAAACTACTTCACAGTCACAAAACCGGATGCCAAGACTAAAATCACACGCCTGGATTGAGCATGAATTCTACATGCTGCTGTGTGGCAACTATTTATACAGCAGTACAGTGTTAGGTGTTATGAGTAATCTAGAGTTGACTTAAAATACACGGGCCAGCTGGCTCAGTGGGTACCGGTGCCTGCTAACAAGCTAGATGAGCTGAGCTGAGTTTGACCCCAGGGGCCTGTATGGTAGAAGCTGACAACTGACTCCTGTAAGTTCCCATCTGACTGCTATTCAATGTGGCACACATGCACCCACATCCACATCCACACCCACACATACCCACACACACACTAATTAGGTAAAAATGTAACAAAAATGGAAGTGGATATGTTGCATCCAAACAGCATGCCTTTTCAAATATGGGACTGGAGCAAAAATGATGGCACCTGCAGGGTGCTGGAATCCTAGTGTAGCCCTCAAGGAAATCAAGGGTCTGTTATTATTACAGGTGAGAGAAAAAATGAAGAATGAAAATGTAGCATTAAGTTACAAGAGAGGACATGGAGCTCATTATGTGAGTCATTTGATGTGAAATGTCTAAAATAAATAAAGTTATACAAAGAGGAGGAGTTGCTGGGGGCAAGAAGATGGGAAGATGGCTGCCACATATGGGGGATCTTTTTCTTCTTCTGACAGTTCTGGGCACTGGCCTCATGTACGCTACCCCAAGAGCCAGCTCCAGCTCTGAGGTTTCTTTCTGAAGAGAGAACAGTCTAATATTAGCTAATAGTGATGGCTGTTTAAGTCCGTAAACGGAGTGAAAGCCACGTAATGGTAAGCCTTTGAAAAGGACGGTACCTTAGTAAATAATGATAGACCTGTGTGTCCTGAGACTGGACAAGCACTCAGCTGGTCCTGACATATGACAACAGCACCTTTAAAGAGCTCGTGCCCAGCACCCATGTCAGGCGGCTCATACTGCCTTTAACTAGTTCCAGGGGATCTCATACCCTTTTCTGACCTGCTCCAGCACCCATGTGCACACACCCAGACACACATATACATAACTGAAGAAAAATAGCACTTTAGAAATTTTGTTTTAAAAACAGAAAATGCATTTATGCATGCACACACCCCAATGTTTCTGTAATAGGATAGCGAGTCTAGAAGGAGAAGCAAAGGAGAATTTTTGTTTTACTTAAAATAACCTCATACTGTTCTAGTACACTGAGAATAAATCACCTACTTTTTTTGGGGGGGGTGGTGGTTTCAAGACAGGGTTTCTCTGTACAGCCCTGGCTGTCCTGGAACTCACTCTCTAGACCAGGCTGGTCTCGAACTCAGAAATCCGCCTGCCTCTGCTTCCCAAGTGCTGGGATTAAAGACATGTGCCACCACCGCCACAGCCTACCTACTTCTTTTTAAAAACTTGTGTGAACATACATGTGCAAGGGAGTGTGTATACACCAGTTACAGGACAACACGTGTGTGAACATACATGTGCAAGGGAGTGTGTACAGACCAGTTACAGGACAACACGCATGTGAACATACATGTGCAAGGGAGTGTGTATACACCAGTTACAGGACAACTTGTGGATGATGTTTCTCTCCTTCTACCAAGTGGACCCAGGATTTGAACTCAAGTTCTGAGGCATGGTGGCAAGCGCTTTTCCCACTGAACCCTCTCATTGGCCCCCTAAATGATTTGGTTCTGTATGATGATTATGAGGTGCACAACTCACGAGACTGAACAAGATAAAACAGAGAAAGACCTTAACCTTCAAGATCAGTAAGGTCTGTGAGGGGGTGGTCCAACCGACATGTAAATAGAATCGATGACACTGTGACAAATGTAGCCTGAGGCACTCAGACAGCAGAGCCCCGACCGCTGGACCGCCATCCGTGCGGCTCTTTACTAAGGAAGAAGTTAATGGCTCGACACAGGACACCCATAAACTGCCTAGCACAAAGATTAAACTTAATGAAGTGTACCTTAAAGGGAAAGCACATACCTGCCATAACGAATGGATGCTAGAAATGCAGGATAAAACTTTCCTCAGGTA
>JADRCC010570547.1:0-14196 GCA_019843855.1 Hylomyscus alleni | reverse complement strand
TGTGTGTGTGTGTGTGTGTGTGGAGTGTGTGTGTGTGTGTGTCTTTGGTACATTTCTAGTATAAAGTTAGTTTGGGAAAACTGAACACATAAAAATATGTATTTTGGCTGCTGATGGTAGGTGGTGTGCATACATCTTTTGGAAATGTTAATTGCACCAAACCTGATTGGGGACTTGGGGGACATTTTTATACTTGCATGTACCAAATATTGTTCATATTCATTCCCCCATTAGCCTTTTCTTGTCTCTCTTCCCCTCTCAAACTAATCTCTCAAAAGGCTTTGAATCTTAAGTTCAAGTTTATTCAACTCACACCGACTTTGTACCCTTAAAAGTATTGGCTATCCCTTTAAACTTTTCCAGAAAACACCATGGAACTTTAAGTTTGTTGTATTGATTGAACTTTCTTTTCTGCCCCCTCTTTCTCCTAAGTAGTTCAGTTAGGTGTTGTAAGAGGCATTCACTTTGAGAAAAATTATCCACATACTTGATAAAGTAGGAGGAATTCTGGTCCAGCTCTTATTGTGTTTGCATTTTTGACTTGCAAAATGTGTTTCATTGGATAAAGAGATAGTGAATGAGTCAACTGGGAAAAAATGGTCTCATGGTCAAGTAGTCTATAGCAAGCTGAGCTCATGTTTGCACACAAGCCTTTACATTTAATCTCTCATGAATAAGGTGTACACGTGCAGAAGGAATTAGCTCCTGTCAGTCTATTAGGCATATTAGACAGGTCAAGCACAAACTACTTTGCGTGGTGTAGGGCTTTGCTAGCTAAGGCAGGGAATGAAGCACCCTGGAGAAGCTTTGAAAACCAGAAAGTCACCTGTCAGTCGAAGGGATTATTAGTTGTATGTGTGAGAAGATATCAGTTTGGAGGCAGTGTCTCACATAGTTCACTCTAGCCTTGAACTCTTAATGTAGCAGAACTTGACTTTGCACTCTTGAGCCATTCACCTCTACCTCCCAAGCCCTGGGATTGCCAACTCAACTGTCAGTTTTTTTTTTTTAAAGGCAGTGTAAATTGCATCTTTTTTTTTTTAATCGGTTGTGATTAACTTTTAAGTACTCATTTATTGCAATTTTTAAAGCCTTATTTGACTCCTCTCTAATGGAACTTTTTGGGAGGAGGTCATGGTTTTGACAGTACTCTTTTTTTTTTTAAAAGATTTATTTATTTATTTATTCATTTATTCATTTATTTAATGTATATGAGTACACTGTAACTGTCTTCAGACACACCAGAAGAGGGCGTCAGATCCCACTGTAGATGGCTGGGAGCCACCATGTGGTTGCTGGGATTTGAACTCAGGACCTCTGGAAGAGCAGTCAGTGCTCTTAACCACTGAGCCATTTCCTCCAGCCCTTGCCAGTGATTTCTTATTGAAATCACTTGCCTAAAGTACTGGCAATTAAGGTCATTTCTTGTACACTAAGTCAAATGAACTGAAAGAGTGTGCAAAAACTTATAGCTTGTCTATTTGGCTCATTCTAGTTCCTCCCCTTAAACCTTCCCTCCTCCACTCCCCACCCCATTTTCTGGAGAAATGCGCAATGAGGGTAGTACAAGCTTACTGAAGAAAAAAAATTAAGACTGTAAAAAAAAAAATGTCACTTTGTTCTGCCACCATTGTATACCTTGAAGTAAATCAAATATATACCCATAAGCACCTGTAGTCAAAATAGTTCTGTGGTTAATGATCACCTGAGGGAGAATTGAAATCATAGGAGCCTGGCCAAAGGGTCAGGAGGCTCCGCCAGTGGGTGCTGCGAGTAGTTACGGGCGGGCGAGGGTGAGGTGTCTGGCCAGCCGTTCAGCCTTTGCCCTTACCTTCTTCCTGGAATGCCCTTGTGGTCCTGACAACTGAGCTTGTCCCAGGAGGACCCAGCTGCCTTCATCCTCTGAGGGCATTGCATGACTGTGTTCAGTTTTTCCTCTCTGAGGGTAGCTAAGGGAGCAGCCATGAAGCCCAACTAGACGACAGCCAGCGTGTGATTTCCACCTTGTGCCTAGCCGCCAGGCACCCTTCTGTCCCCCTCCCACATAATGGCCCCTGACCTCCCCTGAGCCACCTTCCACCTTGGGTCTGGAGAGAGAATTACTTGGGCTAAGTCCACAGGCAGGCTCTATCTGACTCTATTTACAGCAAGAGCTTTATTTTAGGTACCTTCAGGCTTCTTTTAGAACTGCTTGCAGCATTGAAAGGCAGCGCAAGAGAAAATTCCTGGCACCTGTCTGTTTCTGTTTTAAATCTGCATTGTGCAAGCAGCAGTGACATTCAATGCCGAGACTGCTCTCAGTCCTATTGTTACCAAGAGCAGAACCAGAGTGCCATAACTGCAGTTGACTGTCACTTCAGGCACGCCTTTTAACTTTGCTTGTTTTCTCATCTGCAAAATGGGGGCGGGCCGAGAATTACGCTAGAGCGGTTGTAAGGGTTCACGTCAAATTCCAAGGACTGCGCCTGGCACACCACAAGCACTGAGTCAGGGTTAACTGGTTTAAGCGTGGACTGAGAAGCGCGGTGGTGCTACGGTGCTATGGTGCTATGTGCTTTTGTGAGTGTAATTGCCTTTAATCCATAATGACCTGGTAAGGTCTAGGTCTGCTTCCATCACCTCACATGACGATGGAGGGAGGTTTCCTATAGTTACATACCTAGGCATGGACCAGGGCAGCCACTGTTAACAGCAGCTCACAACTCACCCTTCCTGCCGTGAATTTAAAGGACTACCGTTGGTTTCTCACAAGAAGAAGGACTTTAGGGCATCTCCCTCAGTTCACACATCCCACGGCTGCTTTTCGATCCCTCTCTACTGTAGCCATGCAGGGAACCAGGCCCGCCCGACCTCTTCTGGGTGGTGGGGATCTCTTCCTTAGCCAAGAAAGAGCATGGCTTTTAGTCCTAGCTCTCCCCATCATGGCCCTCTTAGTCTAGAAAGGCTGCTGGGGGTGGGCTGGGGTGCCTCTCTCCACTCATCTTCTTGGTGTGCTCAGGGACACCCAGTGTCGTAACCGCTTTGCAGTGCTGTCTCTTAACTGTGTCGCCTGGGTGTGTACTCACTAGCCCCATAGGGCTTGCAGGCAAGAATTACAACCTCCACACCCTACTTACCCACACTGGCTACCCAGCCTCAAGGGTGGCAGCAGGCAGCACATTCGGTTTAGCTTGTTGGTTTGGAAATGAATTGAGATATTAGATGCCCGTAACATTGGGCCCATCTTCTCAGTCCTCCTTTTGACTGAGGCTACTTGGTGTCTTGCACCACTCTATACACAAACACATCGTGTTTACTAGGATCAGTTTAATAGTTCGTAACTTCTGGGATTTTGAAGGGTAGACAGATTTTCAAGTAATGATTCTTGTTTTGCAAAAGACTGTATAAGTTGAGGTGGGACTTTTGTGCAAGACTCCGAGCTAGCCCATTAACCAGGGAAGGATTACACATGGTGGTGTGGGCGGACCACCCAGAGTCCTCTTTGTCTTAACTCTAGACAATTTTGTTACTGCTACCTACTGTCATACCACTAATTTCATCCCAGGATGGCAATGCATGAATATCATCTTGATTTTTTTTTTTTTAAATGCGTTTTGAAGATAGCCATTATTTCTGTTTCCCAAGCAGGTTTTCCAAATCCTGTCCTTTGTAAAATGTGGATGGAGTAAGTGAGCAAAACTGGGGGACCTTTCAGAGAGTTTGTTTGGCTCTTTCCCATCAGGCCTGCGGGTTAGAAGGTTGAAGAAAGAAGGAACCTATTTTCAAGTCATTGCACATTAAGCAGTCATGGATTCCTATTTGTCAAGCCTCAAAAACAAGTTTATTTGAATAAATGAGAATTTCTCAGTATGTTAACCAGAGAAAGAAAATTTACTTTCAGTGGGTGGGCCTGTAGACAGGTTAAAAAACTGGAGCAAAATAATTCCTCTTAAGGAAATAAATGATGGACGATTGCATAGGATCTTGTATAAAAATAAGTTTTGTAATTTCTTCACAGAATTCCATTATGGCTTTTTTTGGGAGGAGTATACCATATTCTGTTACCTTAGAGCTTATATCATAAAATTGTCCAGGTTGTCTGAAAGTAATTGTATGCTGATGATGACCTAGCTAATAACCTTTACTCTGAGAATCTGGGTGGGAATAGTTCACTGGGCAAGTGTTTGTATCTAAAGAGAATGGGAGGCAAAATATAATGAAAGGGGAAACATCTGTCAGAACTCCGAATTGACTTCAGGAGGGTCACACTCGGGCACTTCCACATGCTGTAGGCTGCTGGGTGTTCTATAGCCCTGTGGACAATTTGAGGAAGAACTTGCCAGTCCTCTAGAAGTGACAGTCCTCATGACTCTGGATAGATGCTTCACTTATCTCCCCAGGGAGGAGCTAAATTGTTAGGAATTGTGCAATGGGAGGCCCAGGAGAGTGACACAGGCAGAGAGGCCAAGAGGGATACAGGTGGCAGGAGTTTTGTTGGACACAGAAGGGCAGGATTCCAGAAGCGATTTGCTCAGGATCCTTTTATTCTCTTAATTTGTGGACTTCTTAGGCAAGGTTGCATTTTAATGAAGTGCTTTGGAGAAGCACATTGGATGGGTCAGGTGCCGGTCCCGCACTTGGCGGGCATGCTGCCCAGTAATTATGATTTCTTTTCGTGCAGGTGTGTGGGAGCCAGACCCACTCATCTGTGTGGCTGCTGCGAAGGCAGATCCACCAAATTCTCATGGGGGACCATTGAGAGCAGGCAGGGCACTGCGTTGTTGATATTGGTGCTGTGGGTACACTGCACCCTGGACCCAAGGAGTCCATAAGGAAGTTACGGTGGTGTTAAAGGGGTCTGGAACTGAGTTTAGATTCTACCTCTGGTGCTGAGTGTAGTCATGTCGGAGATACTTAGCTTTGTCTTCTTGTTGTTGAGTGAGAATATCTGTAGTACCCTGGTTCTCTTGGGTTGATGGAGACACAGCTCCCAGTGAAGTGTCATGTGATAGCTGTGATAACAGCCTCATTTAAATGGGTATGGCAGGCCAGAGAAAGTGGGCAGGGTGCAGAGAGGAGGGCTGGCCTCCTCTGCTCAGCCAAGTTCTCCCTGAGCCTCGTCACCACGTGATCAAGTCCCCACCCAAATAAATGACTTGTCTGCGCGCTCTCAATTTTTACCGCACTTCACCGACACTGAGTCATTGCTCACCTTGACTGCTAACCTTAACCGTCTGCATTGATCTTCCTGGACATGTTTGGGGCATCTCAGAAGACGGACATGCTCTCCTTATAATCCCTGAGTCATACGAGATCTGGGCTTTCTTTATGAGGCTTAAGACCCAGAGTCCTGCAGATCCTAAGATTCTTCTGATAGTGGCAGAGGCAGAGCATTTGCAGAAGCCTCAAGGTCTTCTAACGCGGGGATTGTTTTCTCTGGAATCCAGACTCCTGCAGCCTTCGGACTCCTCCCAAGTTTCACCCCCCCTGTGCAGACTTAGCCCCAGGCACACTCACTGGGATCTCAGGTTTAGAAAGCCCTTAAAAGGCGGGGAGCAGGTTCTGTGTATCCTGTGTGGGACAGGCCTAGCTATATTGTTGTGCTATGGGCTGGAGTTTGTTACTTGGTTGCTGGGGGGCTGGAGGCATTGCATTTCCTGTTCTACTGAGAATCCCACCAAACTGGTCCTCTGGGTGGTTGAGATTGAGGAAGTGCTAGGCACCAGCTGGCAGTAAGATATCTACCCAGGCTACTGATTTAGGGCTTTCCCCCTCCCCCAAAGGCACACATTGCCAGGAAAAGCTAACAGAAATTTCAGGGCAGATTTGAAGGAATTAAATTATTCTTAGGCATATTGCCTGGTTTCCAAGCATTTAGGGATATGTAAATTTTCATGTTCTTTGGAGTTCTGTGTCTCTTTTGTACAGAGCACATTAGTACAAAAAAAAATGAGATTTGCTAGTTCTACATTTTTGTGTGAATTTATGCAATGAATATTTAATTTGATTCTGTATCTTTCAAAGGAGAGGTCTTCTTCAAACGTAATATAGCTTATTTCTTTTTCATATGCTTCACTGGCTGCATTAATTTTTTTTCCCTCTGATGACTGAAATGCAGAGTAGAGCACTATCCCAGATTAATATTCCTGCTACACAAAGATTTCCAGTGTTTGTTTTTACTTCCTTTGAATGTGCGGCCCTCTTTAGAGTGTTATTGTATAACGGTAAGAGGCTTTAGCCATGTGAAGTTGAACACTTTACACTTCTGAATGCCAACATAAGAATTAATCTGTGATTAGATTTTGCTCCTTAAGATGCCTACCCTAACGAGGGCCTCGAATACTTAGCCTCTCAAGGACTGCAGTCTGGAGACTTAGAAAAGTCCCCTTGACGGGGCACCCCAACATCTCGCGGCTGGTTTTTGATTTGTTTTACTGCACAGCTGGCGAACTGAAACCTTTAGTTTGGAATTTTAGTCTCTGCAGTAAAGGTAACATGGAGAAATAAAGTAGGGTGCCTCGTGGATCTCTGCTGCGTGCTGTCCTGTTAGCCATCCGTGATGACTCTGAGGGAGGTCTCTTAACATTGGCTCACCAATTGCTCTGCCCTCAGTTTGCTTTGGCAATAAAAAGCAAATAGTTTTCATTACCCTGGCCTCCACCAAACCTGTTTTACATAGTACTTCCGTAGCAGTAAGCATGGCTACTTCCTTTTGTTTCTTAACTCAAGAAATGAAGTCTAGTTACCATCCTCCTTACTGGCCTGCAAGTCTGGGATCTCAGACACTGAGAGTTCCTGGATGAGCAGAGGCCTGGATGATTGGCCCTTAATTCAGCCCCCCATGTATGGGGTTTCTGCAAGGCTCTGACCTGGGGATCCCCTGTGTTCACCTGATCTTGCTTAGTCCTTTTTCTAGGGTTTACTTTGTATCTAAGCCTTGACTTTCCTTCTCAGTTTGACTGAACTGCAATGTTTTTGGATCTACCTCCCCCCACCTCGTTCTCTCTCTCTCTCTCTGTGTGTGTGTGTGTGTGTGTGTGTGTATGTGTTTTTCTCATCCCTCTGTAATCAATCCAACCTTATTTGCAGCTAATTACAAAACCTCAGATAGACTCCTGATTTCAGCCAGAGTTTTTGGCCCGTCACTAGCACCCCTGCCGTAGATGCTTGCATCCCATGAGGCCATCAGGCCTCTGGGCTTTCCTTTGCCTAATATTGGTAGGGAATTCTCAGCAACACAGGATCAAGCACTTGCTGCGATTGCCTTCTCCAGGGAGCATGTTTCACCTTCCACGCCTTCTCCCTTTGTACTGGACTGCTGCAGCATGCACCATTACGGCCCTGCTCCTGCCTCTCTAGCCTCTGTCCTCACCTTTCTCAGGAGCCCTCACCCCCCTTCTTTCCCTGTGCCTGTCCCTCCTGGGCATTGAGGTCAGATTGGGATTCCTGTAGTGCAGCTTCTCCACAGCCCATGCCGTCCGTGCTCACTTACACGTGGGGACCTCCATTTCCTGTTGGTGTACATTTCAGGTGGCCCTCTTGTCTTCCTACCCCAGGGTCGCTGTTCCCCTCTTAGTCTTCTGATGGATGAGACTGCCTGTGCTTCTTTCTATAATATGACATTTGCTTGGTCTCGTCTATACCCAGGATCATGCCACACATTCCATTCTGTCTGCAGATTCCTGCAATTTGATGTGGTCTCTCTCTCTCTCTCTCTCTCTCTCTCTCTCTCTCTCTCTCTCTCTCACTTGAACCTCATGGTAATTTGTGTCAGCGTCTATTGTGGCATCTACCTCATGTTTTGATTCCTTGTGTACTGGTCTTATCTCCGGAACATTGCCACATGCTAGCACTTCTACCCCCGTCCCGCCCAGTGTTCTTAGAAGGCAGGGACTGCCTTACTAATTGTGGTTTTGTATACTGTGTCAAGCGTTAGAACACCGGCCTGTGTATGTCGTCTGCCAAACTGATTAAGTACTTGTTGAATGGGGGGTAGAGATTCAAATCCACACAGATGGCCAAGTGTGACGTTCATTCATGAGCCTTGTTTTTGCTTTACTAGGTGAAGCTGAGAGTGGAGCGTGGCAGGAAGATCAGACGACAGATGGACAGTGCGACAGGAACGACAAGAACGTCAGAGAGGATTGGGCCTCGCTTCGAGAGTCAGCCCGGAGTCAAGGTGTTGACAAGTTGCTGAGGAGGACACGTGGGAGGACGGTGGCGTGCAGAGGGAGAGCCCTGTCTTTAGTCACACCATTGATGGAGGACAGATGGACAGCCGGATGGCCAGTCACCTCTCTTAAACCTTTGGATAGTGGTCCTTTGTGCTCTACTGGACACCTGTTAGGGATTTTAGCCCATTCTCTGAACTCACTTTCCCTCAAAACGTAAACTCGGACGTCGTCAGTGTGCAAGCGGGCTCCTCTGTGGCAGGGCACCAGAGCTGCAGATATGAGTGCCGAGGGCTACCAGTACAGGGCACTGTACGACTACAAGAAGGAGCGAGAAGAAGACATCGACCTACACTTGGGGGACATACTGACTGTGAATAAAGGCTCCTTAGTGGCGCTCGGATTCAGTGACGGCCAAGAAGCCAGGCCTGAAGATATCGGCTGGTTAAATGGCTACAATGAAACCACTGGGGAGAGGGGGGACTTTCCAGGAACTTACGTTGAATACATTGGGAGGAAAAGAATTTCACCCCCCACTCCCAAGCCGCGGCCTCCTCGACCTCTTCCTGTTGCTCCTGGTTCTTCAAAAACCGAAGCGGACACCGAGCAGCAAGGTCAGTGTGACAAGTGGCTGGTTAGTTAGTGAATGACCTTTTGATTCGTTTTCATTTTTTTACTTTTTAATTGGTAAGCTCTTAGTCATCTTTGAGGTAGGATGGCTAGGTTTCGGGCTGAAGTCATTTTGGCAAATTGAGCTGAACTGGTATATAGTGTATAAAAGGTTGGCCAGTCATTTCATGGCTAGAAGTTGGCTTACGTTTGTATAAATTGGGCGATGGTGTCTGAGAGCCCGTTTTGTGAGAATCATTAAGCTCTCTCACTGCAGTGGCCATTGAATTAACACATACGGATAATACTTATAATTGTTCTTGCTTTGGGGAAAGCAAAGGGTAGGCCTAATACAGGCATATGCAATGTCAATGTGATTTGTATGGAAAAATGTAGAGTCTTAAAGTGACCACAGAACTCAGCAGAGAAGAAACCATTGTTTTTCTAACCCAGATTTGGCCTCTTGGTTTCCTCTCTAGGCTTGGAGTTAGCATAAAAGGAAAGGGGTTTCTGTTCCCACAAGGGCAGCGCAGTACCGTTGTGGCAGCGATGCCTATAGTCTGTCTGGCCTTCCTGAGAAGAAACTCCGGTTCACTGGGTGCTTCTCTTAAATGGCAACCACCTCCGTTTGCAATCGTCATGCTGGAGATAGCCCACGCTCTGGTGGGGCACAGCTGTTTCTTGGTACATTTCTTCTATTCAGTTTCTTACTGCGGAGAGTTTTATGTTCAGCTTTGGTGTCGTCTGTTCTGTCAGACACTGTTTCTTTACTAGTAAATCTCGGGCTACACAGGAGGTTTCTGGAAGGGATTCTGATAGCAGTGTCAGGCTTTCCCAGATGAAGGAGCGACTAAGAATAAAGAGGTGGATTTCAAGGGTGAGAGCTTCCTTTTAGCACTAGGCAACAGGACTGAGAACATAGTGTCTGAGTCAAAGAACAGACCTAATATACCCCAAAGGGATACTCGGCGAACTTTATATTCCTTCCTTCCTTCCTTCCTTCCTTCCTTCCTTCCTTCCTTCCTTCCTTCCTTCCTTCCTTCCTTCCTCTCTCTTTCTCCCTCTTTCTCCCTCCCTCCTTCTTTCTTTCTTTCTTTCTTTCTTTCTTTCTTTCTTTCTTTCTTTCTTTCTTTCTCTCTCTCTCTCTCTCTCTCTCTCTCTCTCTCTCTCTCTTTCTTTCTTTCTTTCTTTCTTTCTTTCTTTCTTTCTTTCTTTCATGTAAGTACACTGTAGCTGTCTTCAGACACCCCAGAAGAGGGCATCAGATCTCATTACAGTTGTTTGTGAGCCACTGATTTGAACTCGGGACCATTGGAAGAGCAGTCAGTGCTCTTAACTGACTGAGATGGGCTGAGCCATCTCTCCAGCCCCCACTATATTTCATCATAACAAATAACGTAGTTTTAAAAACTATACTAAAATAAAAAGTATTTTTTTGTATGCAAATCAAAAACCTTTGAATGTGTGCATTGTGTTCTGGGCACATACACTGAGTAATGTGTTTCTCCCATATTATGGTTTAACAGACTGAAGATAAACAAGTCGCTTTTTTTTCTCCATCAAATAACATGTTTTCTAACCTGACTTCTCTCTTTTTATTTTTGTTGGTTTTTTTCTTTGAAAGATTTCCTTATTTTTATTTTATGTTTATGTATGTGTTCCTGACTGTGTATATATATATATATATATATGCACCATAGGCATGCAGGTGCCCATAGATGTCAGTAGGGGGCATCAGATCCCTGGAACTGAAATCACAAGAAATTGTGAGTTACCATGTGCATGTTGGGTACTGCGCACAGGTCTTCTGGAAGAGCAGCAAGTGCTGTTAATTGTTGAACTCTCTCTGGTCCTTCAGCAACAGCAGCAGCAGCTGCTACTCCTCTTTCTCCTTTTTTTCCTCCTCCTCCTCCTCTTTCTTCTCCTTTTTCTTCCTCTTCTTCTCCTTCTTCTTCTTCATTAAACTTAGAAACAGTTAAATAGGTTCATTTAAGAAGAAAAATGACTTCATTGCACCCAGAATATAAAGGGTTGCAGAACCATAAAAAAAAAAAAAAATAGCTCAGTTAAATTAGAGATGATTCATAAGATGGGGTTGTGGGTGCCAGGTCATAATTACTGACAAAAAAGACTTTGTGAGATTGCTTCTAAACAAAATTGCATATGATCGCTGCCATCCGGTGTAAGTTTATTCAGCTGTCATACCCAGTCAAGGGACAGGTCTAATAGGCACAGGAGTTTCTTTTTTGCAAGGTGCTGCATGTTTATTGTACTTTCTTTCTCTCTTTTCAGCAGCAAGGTTTTTAACAGCCCAAAAAATACCATTTTTTGTTTTGATATGTGAGAAAAGGGAAAAATAAAAAAAAAAAAAATTCAGTAGGGTTCAAGAAGAGACCCAGGATAATGTACGTGGAAATATTGGGGAAAAGGGGTATGAATATAAGTAAGAGATTTGAAGTAGCTGAAAGGTTGGGAGAACAGTGGAGGGAGGGGGTTCCCAGGAGGGCATTGTCCTTGGCATTCGTTAGGTACTCCAGAAACATTAGCCTCATACTCTCATTTAAATATGATTCATGTGACATGTGAGATCAGCGGCTCCCATCTAGCTACAGATGTAGCTTTCTTCTGCCCAAGTAAATATTCATTTCCAAAGCTTTTGTAGTGGAAAATTGTGTGGTGGCAAGAAAAGGGAGTTCTTTTCCTTGCTTTTCTCCTCCTCGGTAATAATTTCTTCACTCTTATCTTTTTTTCTTTGGACTCCCTCCATCGAATGTGTATTCTTTTGAGCTCTTTGGTTTTCTTCTTCTCATCCATAAGGCTACTCTTCAAGCCCTAAGAGCTGTGTGCATTCTCTCTTCTGGATCCCTAGACACCAGATACCCTGTTAATGGGCATTGGTGTAGGTAGAGGAACCTCGCACCAGTGTGCCTGCTAACCGTGTTGCTTTTATCCTGTGGTTTCTCCTTAACCCCAAGCATCCTTTGTTTTCTTCCTCATGTTTGACGGGTGGTTTTAAACTCCTAGGCTCACCTCATCCTTCCTCCTCTGCCTCCCAAGTAACCATGACTACAGTTGGGTACCACAGTTCCTGCAGACCACTCTGTATTTCAAAGAAAAGTGTTATTCATCTCTGGCCCAAAGTAGACTCTTATGAGTGGTTCCTCCTTACGCAATAGAATCTACCTTTTTCTTTCTTTGTACTGCGTGCATTTCGAAAGAAGACCATGAAGGTTAGTTATGGGGTTAGAGAAACTAGCATTTGAACGGGGACAAAGCAGGCACTGTTACGTAGCTAAGCCAGCGATTGCCAAGTACATAGTAAATGTCAAACAACAACAAAATGCAATGCAACCAATGTGAACATCTGATTGAGCAGATAGATCCTCTCAGGAATTGCTCTACCAGTACATTTTGCGTGCAGTTGTCTAGCGCACCCTAGCCTGTGCATTGAGTAAGTTTATTTCTTGAATGGTCTTGGACCGGAGGCATCACATTCATTCAGTAAATACAGATAGGGGGGTGGGGGGTGGTCCCTACTTTGTGCTAGAAAGCAAAACAGAAGATGAAATGAAGACTTTTTTTTTTTTTCTTCCCTTATGGGGCTGTGTTCTGTTCTCTCAGCGGAGCAATTCCTCCCTAGGTCCCCACATGGCTGACTCCCCTCCTCCCACTGAAGCTGGCTCGTGGTGAGCTCTAAGAGAGGAGGGGGTCTAGGTTCCCTGTGAGCCACCTGTGGAGCGCAGTGCTGTCTCTTCCTGTCAAGTGCCTAAAGGCCTGTGCTCCTCCAGTTACAGCACACGTGGTGGAAAGGAGCCACTTGCTCTGTGTGGCCCATGCAGGTGCACCACCTGAATGGCTCAGCCACCACGCCTTAATTTGCTCTTTGCTTCATTCACCTGTGAGGCACCGTGTGGCTTTGCCCTTCGGTGTTGCCTGCTGGGCCTCCAGACCGCTTATGCTTATCTTCGGCCACAGCCCTGTGGGACAGATCGTTCTGCTGCTGGGAAAATGGGTGAAGCTGATAGGCAGTAGAAGGTGTGTCCTATCAGCAGGTGACCTGGGACATAGATTTTATTATTTGTCGTGGCCTCCTTACCTCCTCACCCCCTCTTTATGGCTTTCTCTTTGCATGAGGGCCACGGTGGTTCAGAATGAGGCTTCCTGTTTTATTTCTCGTTCTTGTAACCTAGTGTCCCATTTGAGCATCTTTGGCGACAAGTTTTTCTTTGTTTTGTTGGGCCGTGTAAGGTGTGTCTTCCACATGGAGACATGCATCCGCGATCTGGACGCTCTGCCTTCCCTGTCGGATACAGACTTTCTGTCCTACACAAACCTTCCTTTGTTGAGGTCCTCCCATTTCCTCTTCTATCCAAGGAAATGAAGCACTGTGAGCAGGAATTTCGGGATGAGGAGACAATTGCCTTCTTTTGTGCAGAAGGCCTCCATGGAGCGGCTTTTAGCAGCTTGAACACCTACTTTGCAATCCTCCAGTTGTAGTTCAGCTTTGCCTGGCTATTTAATCTTTTGAGCTTCTGACCAAGAGAGTTTGTGTTAAGCAGTAAAATCTGCTAACCTGAGGGGCCACTCAGTCACCAAGTTTACATAAACCTTAGGCAGGCCCTATGCACCCGTGACCCTGAGGACTCCTGACAGCCGGTCCCAGCTGGTTTCACAATACAAAACGAAACGCAGACATTGGCTCCGAACTGTTTTACATTTTGATCCAAATCCCTTCTAAACTGGAGAAGAAAAGAGCCTTCTGTGTTTGTTTTCATGGTCTTCCCCAGACACTCTATCTTTACATTTTTCACACCCTAGCTTTTGAGTGTCCTTCCATGCTAGTTACTCCTTGTCTAGAAAGCGAGGCTGCAATAAATCCCGTACATCGGTACATTGGCTGCACCACCCAGAGGTCACAGAAGCTAGAGAGAGACTTGATCCCAAATTACACACCTTGGTGGGGTGCCATGATCTCAAAGCGTGACTCTCCGCTGGAGACAATAGACAGAGAGGCATTCCTGTCTGTGGGAATTCTGTTTGAGAATATGCCTTTTCTCACCGGTCTCCACCTCCTCTCCTCCTTTCAGTCGAAGCATTGCCAGAAGCTGGAGGACTGTCTCAGGCGTCTGACTTTGAGTGGCATTCACCTGTTCTGCATTGGTGGAGAAAGCAGGACAAGGTGCCGGACCCATAATTGGGAAGGTTCTTGGGCCTCTGCTCTCTGCTTCTAGATAGCCAGAAAAAGCTTGAATGTTTGCCTTCCATGGTTTCCTAGGCAACAGAATGTATTTCTGAAAGATGGTTAGTGTAATTGATCAATCACAATTGTTGTTGTTGTTGTTGTTGTAATTTTAGTGGTCATGGTGATAGTACTGTACTGAGAATCAAACCCAGGACCTTGTGCATGTGAGGCAAGTACTATGCACCCAGCCCACAT
>JADRCC010570546.1:13523-30736 GCA_019843855.1 Hylomyscus alleni | reverse complement strand
TGTGTGTGTGTGTGTGTGTGTGTGTGTGTGTGTGTGTGTGTGTAAAGTGTGGCGCTCCTATTTTGTTTAACAAAATCCAGTGTAGCAGATGTGTGGAAGTCAGCTCAGAGCTGCTGGAGGCTGGCTGTCAGACTCTTGGATCTAGGCGGTCTCTCCTCTCACTAGGTACTGGAATGTCCTACCACTGTGGGTCTCTTCCTCAATTCACTTTGTCTTAACTTAGAGCTACCTCCAGAGCCTTCCTCAGGATGCAGTGAGTAGCCAATTCAGGTAAGAGCTGACTCATGAGAGGATAACCATGAGAAATTAGGAATTTTCCCATTTTGTGGAAAAGATTCATAGAGCCATCCCTTGGTGTCTGGTAGGACATCCAGTACAACAACAGCCTACCACCTTTATGTCTTATAAAATGCTCCAGGATCTGCATAGAACCTGAAAACTTCTCTCTATATATCAAACAACCTCTGGTTACATATAATATCTAACAGAGTGTAGATCCTGTTGACACTCAAAAAACGAAGCTCTCAGTCTAGAGTGATGGCTGAACGGGTCACTCAAGCCTAATGACCTGAGTTTAGATCTCCAGAGCCCAAGTAAGGGCTGGGTGCCAACTGGGGAGACATGATGGTGGGAGAGGAGAATTACTGGAGGCTCTCAGTCCAGCACACATGACAGTGAGCAAGGAAGATGCTCTCTCACATAAGGTGGAAGATGAGGCTCAACACCCAAACTTGACCTCCATACACATCATGTGGCATGCATGTGTCACACACATGTGGTTACAAAAATACTTTCCCCATTGCCACACCAGTAAGAAAAAAACAAATAACAAGGACAAAAAAATAAAATAAAGCTTTTACCTAGAAGGGAATAAGGGATAGTTTATTCTGAAGCCATATGTAAGTGGTATGGCTGGCCCCAGGAGACAGGTTTTGGTTTCCCTAAACCCCATGTTCCAATGTGGTGACAGTTTCATAAAATTTTGGTGTAATGGGAGAAAGTCATAAATCAAGGCACATTTCAAATGCACCGGAGAAAACAGCAGGTAGGCTGTACTAACAAAGCAGGGAGCTTGGCTCCAGCAGGGGTGTCACTAAACTGACAGCCTGCTGCTTTGCGGCAACAGAGGCTAGGGCTCTGTTTCAGACAGAAAGATGTATCTAATATTCGCAAGGGTGTTCAGGTGTGCCAAAAGGTGGGCACTAAGTATCCACTTAAGGGGCTAAGTTAGCCCAAGGAAAGCTTGGCTCACAACAGTTACATTCTAGCTCTGCAATCACTCTGTCAGTCCTAGATGTTTAACTCAGATGTGTCTCCCTCAACTCCAGTTAAGGACACTATGTAGCTGTCACATTGTATTGTGGGGGAATTATTGACAAGGGAGAAAGACACCCATGTCCAGTGTGGACACAATTTCTTTTCTTAATATTTTAAGATATATTTGTTAATCCTCAGTTTGTTAAATCCTCAGATGTAGAATTCACAAACTCACACATACACACAAAGCATTTCCCTATCTCACCCCTCTGAATGTGTGTGTGTGTGTTTGTGTGTGTAAAATCTTTGAGATACTTGCTTCTAATAGAGAAAAAAGAGAGTGAATCCTATGACCACCAGTAAGTAGGGAACTCACTAACGGATGACCTATCCACTTGCTCAATGAAGTATCACACACACCCTGATAGATACAGAATCATTTAGGGGAAAGTTTGTCATAACCATCATCCTGTGCTGAAACCTTAGTGACAGAAGATGGCCTTCCAGGCAGTTGAGAATGCCATCTCTTCCCGGGGTCCAAGATCTGACTCCGATCTCATTCTTTTGACTTAGCCCTGTTGGTTCTGGTTCTGAGTTTCTAAGGTACTGATTATGATGAAGGGAGAGAGTCTGTCCTCTGTGATTTGTAATACTGCCAGTATCACACTAGCTGTCTGGTATTGCCACCTGGTGTCATGGTATTGGCTTCTGTGCACGGCAGGCAGAGAGGCCCTGGTCTGTAACATGTTGATAATAATAGCCCCCTTACCTGATTACCATAACGATGAAGTCCGTACCTAGCTCTTATGATGTGGACTTTAAGTAGCCACAGCAGCCAAGTTGAAGGCTTGATCTAAGCACAACAGTGTTCAGAGGGTAGTCTTTAGGGGTGATTAGATCAAGACTGTCTGGGCCTCTTGAGTGGACCAGTTCATTGACAGAGGCACAGCCCAGTGGATTTCAGAGGAGGGGCTTCAGAGCTTATTTTTTTACTGACAGGATTTTTCAACAATATTATATACTATATATCACTATATATTTTACATTAGATTATAAATATAAATTGTGTATTTAATATATATGTAAAGAGGAAAAACTACATAAATTGTTGAAAATGGAGAAGAACTTGTGGCCGAAGATAGGAAAGTGGGTGAAGATAAGACTCTCTCTGTCAGGGGCCTATCTAATGGTGTATGGAGAGGATAGCCTGGGACAGGCAGGGACCTATCTAATGGTGTATGGAGAGGATAGCCTGGGACAGGCTGTTTTCCAAAGTCTGAGAGGCAGAATTTGCTTTATTCTGCTGGAGCTCATACTCCAAGAGAATGCTCTCAGCCTGAAGACAGTTGTGGTCCAGTTGAGTCTTTCCTGCCACCCCTTCTCCTGCTGTGTAGGAGCGGCTCCAGGAGTATGGGCTGTGGGCTGCTCCCTCCTTTGGGTTAATGACCCATGGCTGTGCTGGAAATGGCAGCGTGTAATGTAAAGGCTGAATTGTCTGTTTAACAGTCAAGTGACAAATTATTTAATTAGTGCATATGCTGTTTATGGCGGCAGCTGTGATCATTGGTGCTAATTGCAATGCAGCCTTAATTTATTGTAGGTCTATTGCTGTGCCATGCTAATGTGGTCATTATGAATGGCCATTATGGCCCTGCACTCTGCTTGAAAACAGAGCAATCTCCCCTTGTGGGGGAACCCACACTCCTCTTCCTGGCCAGCATAAACATGGGCCTTCCAGGAAAGGGCACCATATAGGAAAAGCACTCTTGTATTCTTCCCCTAATCTCTTGGGCCAGTTTGCTGCAGAACCCACTGATCTTATGCTTGAGTGTGACCATGCTGTGAAGGAGAGAGGACAGCAGCTTCCTGAGCTCTCTGACCATGAGCACTGACCTCCTTGAATGCCTGCTACTTGCAGAAACACTTTCAACCTCCATTACTCTAAACGAGACACATTGTGGAGGCCTACACCTAGGGAACTCTGGACCATACACACATATGCATATTTATGGATAAATCCCTGTGCCCAGAAGGGCTTCTGCAACGTGAAAACAAGTGCAGGTGATCAAAAGTAGCCCTTAGAAGGCTGGGGAGATGGCTCAGGCAGTAAAACATTTGCTGTATGATAGTAGAAACAATCCAAGCCCAGGTCCTGAGAACCTAAAGCTGGGTATGGTAGCATGAGCCGGTCATCCTAGCATGGGGAGGCTGAAATGGTGAGCTCTGGGTTCAGTGAAAGACCCTATCTAAAAAATTAAGGTTAAAACGGACTGAAGACAATTCCATATATTTAACTCTGACCCTAATATGTACACATACACACATACCATTCTCGCATGTACATTTGCATATAACACACACCCTCCTATACTCAGCTACCTACATACACACACACACACACACACACACACACACACACACTTTGTGCACACACACAGAGTAACCATTCAGATCCAAAGCCATAGTAGTCAAGAAGGCTGGTATTGATAAGGGACATGATAGGGCTGGAACATAGCAGTGGAGAGATCCTAGTATTCTCAGACATGACAAGCTTTGGCATTCTAACTTTCCATTAAGCATTATGTTTACTGCTAGAAAATGCTGGCTCTTATGAAGGCCCATAAGGCAGCCACACAGCAGACTCCTGTAGAGGTGGCTTATGCTACCCAGTTGGCTCAGTTGAAGGCTGGTGAAGCCTTTTCCCAGCACGCTTCACGGGAGGTCCCCCAGGTTGTCAATGGGCAGTCTCCCATGGAAGTCTATGAGGCTGCCACCCAGTAGCATCCTGTAGATGTCTCTAAGGCCTTGTCCCAGAAGTATTCTGAGGTTTTTGAATGGGAGGCCCAGAGTTCTTTGGATGGCAACTATGTCATAATTCAGCCTCCAAGAGGTGCCTGGGAACCATTTATCATGTTATAAATGCATCTCTGGTGTGAGCCAGGATAAATGGTACACACCTGCAAAGACAGAATCTAGAGGCAGGGGCTAGCTCCGGCTGAGTAAGGCAGTGGTCTTCAGCCTCAGTCTAAGACTCCCTTCATCTTTCTTTCTGGTTGGTTTTGCCCCTAGGAATTGGGAAGAACTGAGTAGAGCTGGTTTTGTTTCCCTCTTGTGTTAAATGTTTGCAAACACAACTTAAAGTATTCTAATAAAAAATTTCATTCCCCCCCCCCAAAAAAAAACCCAGTGGTGCTGATCAGGGAGTTCAGTCTGGTTTAAAAGCATGATCTAAATAAAATCATTGGTGAGGATAGCACTGCGTTGTCTGAGCTTGCTAGCAATGTCTTCCTTCATGGCTTGGAAATCAGAAAGCTGTCTACTTAGCATAGCCAGGCATGCCAAGGCCCAGCCATCCCTTTCTGAAAAGTGGCTTCCTCCCACTTCCCTACCATCTTCAAAATGGCCTGAGGCAGACTGGGGAGACTGTCTATCCTTCCCAGTTGGTGAAGAGAGGGTGCTCCCCCCCCAGAAACATGCTTGATAAAATACAGGGCAAATCCAGATTCCAAGTTCATCGTTTTAAAGCTTATTGCTTTTATGAAACATATTTAGCCTGGTATCCTGCAAGTTTATCTGTGAAATCTAACACTCCTGGGTGAGGGTAAACCTAGCTCTTCCTGGAACCTTTGGCTGCTAACCACTACTGACCGCCTCCATCCATAAACCACATGGCCAACCCCTATATCTGGGGACTTGCCCTCTGGAGCCACCTGGCAGCTGAGTGCCAGTCCAGCACGTGTTGCCTGGGAATCTTCTGGCCACCCTCCCCTTTTGTCTCCATTGGTGCCAGGAAATGCCTGCTGATGAGAGCCGAGCCCCTTCCCCTCTGCGCTGCCAGGTCCCCCACCTTCCTTCCTCAGCCACTACCTCAGATAAAAGGCTTTATTAAATCAGGCAAACGTCAGCCCCACAGCTCAGCTGTAAGTTAACCAGGCAACAGGGGAGAGTGGATAAAAGTCCCCTGTGGTAGCATGGGGCATAAAAGGAGGCCCAGGCAGTTGGGGGTGGGGGACACCACAGAGAGGACAGTAGCCAGGTCCTGGCCCTAATTTTCAGGTGGCCACTGGTCAGAACTGTCAGCTGTGTCCGTCTCCAAAGCAGCAAATTGAAAACAGCAAATGTAGCTGGCTTCTTTTTTTATGTCCTTGCCCCACCTCCTCCTCTCCCCTCCCCCCTTTTTCTCTTTCTTTTTTTCTTTTACTTTTTTTTTTTTTTTTTTTTTTTTTTTGTCAATGCAGAATACAGGACCACTGCCAAAAACATATCCCACACAATCAAACATCAGATGGTGACTCCTTTCCCACAGCTTGCGTGAGTGAAAACAGTGAAATTATACCCATGTTTTCCCCGGCGAATCCCCTGGTGTCCTTGCAGAGGCCAGGCCGGCGCTGGCCCTTGTTCGTCTGCTTTTTGTTCCTGGGTTCGCAGTGTTTTTAGTACTGGAGACCATTCAGCCGGCATTCAGCATTGTATGTCACTTCACGTATGGTTCATCCGTTCCAAATGTGTGCATGTACCCAGAAAATGCAGCTTTTCATTATGTATTCTCTATGTAACAGAAAAGATTAAGATATAAGCCTGGTGAATGCGGGAGGAATTAGTTGGACGGATGAATAAAGGAGAAAATGAATCTAGAATGATGTGGATTTGGTCTAATGATTGTGGGAGGGCGTTAAGAACTTGCTGGTAGGTTTCAGCCCATTTAATCCCGGGTTGTGTGTGTATTTTGGCAGGAGGAACACTCCATCTCTAAGGGTATAGTCAGAGACACAGGCTTGCATGCACTTGCACTAGAGTGTGTGCACACTCGTATACATGTACACATACTTTTATAGAAATGTCAGGCAAAAGACTTCCTTAACCCAAATATCCAAGTCTAAAGGTCCCCAAACTATCTGTAGAGTTGTTTTTTTTAAAAAAAAAAAAAAAATCCCATATTTCAATGTCCAGTTTTTAAAATAAAATACAACCACGAAAGTATCTGGGCTGTGATGTCTTCCCTTGGTGTTACATCATAGTTCTGGACTTAGGTCCAGAACAGGACCAGGCTGAGAAAGGTCTCAGTTAGGACTCCATCACTGAATGCCAGGCAAAGCTAAAATGCTCTTAGCTGCCTGTTACTTTGGGACCCAAACTGGGGACTCCCAACAAGCCACGATCATTTATCCTTCATACATCCAGTGCCACTTGAGACTCACACTGTGGTTAATTAAAACTGCTAACAGACAAAGCAAAGTCTTCTGTCATCAGCTGTGAAAGACATTGCACGTTTAATTGTTTAATAGCATTTACTTAAAGGTTGAATAGGAAGTCCACACAGAGAGAAATTTAGGCTTACTTCCTCCAACACTTTCCAGAGAAACTTTTTTTTTTCCAGACAATTTTGATTGAAAATTAAGATTTGCATCACAATGGAGATTTTTTCCAACGTGTAAACACAAAGGGCAGATGCTTCAGAGACCTCTTGGTCAGACCCTAGCTTTCCAGTTCATCTTAAAGGCGCAGGGAGAATCTTTTCAGCTTCAGGTCAGAGGAGGGAGGCTCGGTCCCTTGCTCATTGTGGAAATTCACAAGGCAGGCTCCTTCTGGCAACTCCTGTGTGACCATCTAGTATGGGGAGGGGCCGAGCCACACTGCTGTTGCACAGCCAAGTGCCTACGCCAGTTGTCACTTGATTCACAGATACTTTGATGGGTAGATAGGCACATGTTAGACTATCCAATTAATTCACATCAAAAACAAGCCTTTCAGAGATTAGCAGAGTCAGACAAAAGCTAAATCCTTGCATTGTTGTATATTCGGTGTATTTTGGCATCCAGAGCATATGTGAGGTCTACAACTTGGACAGTTTTCTTTACTGGAGGAAAAAAGTATTTGAAGATGCCACATCCGATCAGTGAGCAGTAGTGCTGATTTTTCCTGTCTTGGTTGAAATGACTTTGTTTTTGTTTTTAACCCATAATATGAAGACTACTTGAAAGATTTAGCTGCCTGTTTTATATGATTCTATAGCTTGGTCTCGTGTGTGTGTGTGTGTGTGTGTGTGTGTGTGTGTGTGTGTGTGTGTAGGTAAGTAGGTAGGTCAGAGGGCAGCTTTCAGAAGTCAGCTCTTCCCGCTACTGTGGGTTCTGGGGATCTACCTAATGTTGCCTGGCTTATAAGGTAGTATGTGTTTAACAGATTTAAAAGTGCCATCTTGCCTGCCAGCCCTGTTTTTCTGATTTTAAAACTTTTTTTGGAAAATGTTCCTTTCTGGTTTGTTTTACTTTTCAATACTGAGGGCTGACCCTAGTATCTTCTTGTAAGCCACACACGGGTTCTACCTTCAGCCTCCTGAGGTTTCTTTCTGTGGCTGAAAACATAAGATCATTCTGCCCCTGCCCCCATACACCTTGTTTCTACTGACTTTTCTCCCACAGGTGCTACCGATCCTACGGACCAGGTGGAAGCTGTGAAAACCCACTCCAGTCTCTACAACTTGGTCTTGCTCCCCCCACCCCCACCTTATGTTCCAAGTTTTGTTTCCCTCAGTCTATCCCAAGACTGGGTCTTGAGAATCAATCTAAGTGCTGCCTGATTCGTATGCCCATTTTGCCCCCATTGCTATCTTTGGATAAAGAGGCTGATGGGTGCCCTGTCTTATTACTTACTGTAAAAATTACTTACTGTATTACTTATTACTTATTACTTACTGTAACAAACTAGATAGCCTCCTTGGGCATCCTGGCTAACAGATTGCCTGGTTGTTTCCAGTCATTTTATAACTTGGTCTAATCTACCCTGGCTTGCTCATTTGCTACCTGAATCCCTCCTATCTTTTTCTTTCTCTCTTGGGTCTTAAGTGGTCTGTGGAGACATAAAATATTTCCGCTAGCCTAAAATCTGCTCTAATTTTCCTCAGCGTTTTACTTTAAAAGATATTTATGTTATGAGGGTTTTTCATTTGCCTGCATGTATGTATATGCTTGTACCATGTGAATACCTAGTATCTACAGCAATCAGAAGAGGGCATTGGGTCCCCTGGAACTATGGATGGTTGTGAGTCACCCTATGGGTGCTGGCTCCCATGCAAGAGCAACAAGTGCTTTAACAATTGAGCCATCTCTCTGTCCTTACTCTACATATTTAATCCACCCTCTCTCTCTTTTTCTCTCCCTCTCTCTCCTTCCCTCCTCCTTCACTCTCTTCCTCCTTCCCCCTTTTCAGCTAGAAATTTCAATTGTATTTTAGAATCTCCACAAACAGATTGCTAGTGCGTTAAATAACACACGGACGCACACAAAGTGGTGTTGACAGAAAACTTAGATCATAATTTGCCTGACAGGACAAAGCAGACATGCCCCCTGCTTTGTCCTTGTGTGTGTTTGAGGGGATGACAAGTGTTGTGGCTTCCAAAGTGTCTTTCTGTGCTAAACACAGGGCTGGACCGTGGAAAATCAAAAAACAAACTGGCCATTTGGGAGGGCGGTCAGTTTCGGCGCAGCAGGGAGGAATGCGCCCTGAGCCTGTTATCTCGCGCTTACTTCCGCCTCTCCACGGCTTCCAAGGTAACGAATGGAGAGGGTCACCCACCTCCAGTCTCTCAGCGGTACCTAAGCTGCAGAAGCTTTCTCTCTGGGAAGCAGAAAGGAAACCTGTTGGCTTTTGGAGTCTCCCATCGAGATGAAAGGGGAATTAAATGGTCTCACCCCTGTGGCATCGCCAAAGCAAAACCCCGTCGCTTTATCTGGGCTCTTCGGAGCTCTTTAGGGCTTGAAGGTCTGGATTGAAATCCATATAATACATTCATTCACTAAGTCAAGATTAATAGCATGGGTCTTGTGTCCTGAGGGAGAGCTTCCAGAAGGCATTGGGAAATAAAGCTGGTCTGGCTTTGAAATACTTCCTATAAAGCACAGGTCAGGAAAAAAGTCGATTTTATTTTATTCCCTAATAATAATTCCTTTGTCATCTCATTTAAATTCATGTGTTTTCCTCTCCTGTATAGACACGTTTTGCCAGGTCTCTTCCATCTCCAATATTGCTGAGTCAAATGTGCCCGACAGCTTAGAACGGAATGCTGGTGGGTGGTATCCACCTTCATTTCCCTCCTCTGTCACCGTGCCATAAAGGTCACTCTTATCCTTGGTACCTCTCCACGGTTTCCCTACAATCCCAGCAATCGCTGTATTTAGCAACCAGAAGTGATCTAAGCTTATTTTGAAATCAAATTGGAAAGAAGACACTTTGAATCATAGTAGATTTGATAGTAAATTATCTCAGTCTGAACCACAATTTCGTTTGCTTTCTGCTTTGCCCTGGAACCAAACTATCATAAAAACAAACAACCGAAGCTGACAATGATTGCTAAAGAAAATGATTCTCTGTCAATAATACAAAGAAGAAATTTGCCTCAGAAAGTTAAATTTGATAACCTCCTCCCCGACAACGCTGTGTCCCCAGAGGGTTCTTCCCATGAGCAAAACCTTGCCAACATTCACAAAGTTCACGGTTCACTTCCTTTGTATCTACACATGGGCCATGTTTAACATTACCTTTTGCACTTTGGAAAGATTTATGTTTAAGAGGCAGAAGTCAGTGCCTTTGGGCTCATTCTAAACCAGTCGGTGCTCTGGGTTACATGTTAGCCAGTAAGTCTCATGTGGACAGCAGTGTAATCCTCCAGGAGCACCTCACATCAGATTCTCTCTCTACCCTGGTACTTTCTAACCAGCTTGGATGAATAGCATATTGATGTAGCCTGCTTCTTAGCTCGCCAGCAAGTAGTTCTCTTCCAGAATCCATGTGGTGCTTGAGAAGCACGTTCCACATCTCAGGGCAAAAGACAGAAGAGTTGAGCATCTGGGTCGAGCGTAGCCTGATTTGAGTCCTTCTTATTATGAGTGGGTTTTAGTGTTGCTGTCTGTTGCTCTACTGGTGGCTGATTAATCCTGTGGGTCGCTAGGAGTAAACCCAGGTTTTATCTGATCTAGGAACAAAACTTCCCCCCTTTTGGACAGAAGGTGGTCCGGGCAGGTCAGGGTATGGGTCACTGGGAGGGCGGCCTGAGGAAGCCTTCGTTCAGAAAGCCTTCGTTTTCACAGCAACCACTTATTACAATTAGTTGAGAGAAAGAGAGAGAGAGAGAGAGAGAGAGAGAGAGAGAGAGAGAGAGAGAGAAAGCCAACACGGGTTGAATTGACACTTTTGTGAGTCCCTGAGTCTGGATAGTGCAATTGTTCTGGAAAACAATGCTCACATCTTTGTTTGAAAGTGGAAAGAGAAAAAGAAAACTGATGGATCTAGAATCCCAGTTAGGCAGGCTTAAGAGGTCTAGGGTGGTGTGCGGTAACACAGTCCCAGAAAGCCTATAGTGGTTCACACAAGGGCTTTACAAGAATGAGAATTAAAGAAACACAGTGTATTTGTAAATTGGCTCGTCTTACTCATATATATTACCCATATATATTTGCTTCAAATTCATATTATACATGCCAAGCATTCAGTTTTATCTGTCAATAAATAGATGTAAATGTGATATGAGAGAAAAGTAACTTGGAAGCATATTGAGTCGTGAGACTGCCCTTGAGGCCAGAAGTCAGGTACCCCCAACCCAGTTTGCCTTGCTTTGTCTTCTGTAGAGACCCCAAGTGTCAGACAACTACATAGCCACTCAGAATAATGCTATCGTGCCCTCAGACTAGCTTCCCACTGAGCATGCCCTTGAGGCCAAGTTCTAAACAGGAGCTCATGGAAGAGGAGCCAGTGTCCTTAAACGAGAGGAAGCTCCTTGCTCCCTGCTGAATGGAAGGTAGTATACCTGGCACCTCCTGTGTCTTCCCAGGGCCTTTGAGTCTTTGCAGGGATGTTGTTGTCAGCATCCAGTAGAGGCAGCAGAGAGCACACCAACATCACCTTGTGAGGTCTCCTGACAGCAGGGAGCGGGGGGACACAGAGCAGGGACAGGCACAGTGGAAGCCCACATGCAAAAGAATATGAATGGACACAACACTACACACATATACACACATACACACACACATGAACATACACACACACACACACACACACCACACATTCAATTCAAAATGTTCCAGAAATCTAAAGAGGAAAGCTAAAGTACTCTTTGTGGCCTTGGTTGAGGCAATACTCTCTTAGCCAGGACTCTAGAAGCAAAACCGACCAAAGGAAGGCAACTGTGTGTTGGCAGAAGGGGATGTCTTCGTGTTGTAAATAATGGCCACAAGAAAGTGAAAATGCAGCCCCCAGAAAGGGAAAAAGTCATATATCTGGGAAGGGAGGACTACCTAGTCTATATATGAAGAAGTCTTTCAACTCAATAAAAACAACTAAAAACGAATGAAGGATTTGAATAGACATTTCCCTAGACTGTACCGTACTGAGTCTCTACATACAAAAGACATGTTCTAAGATCCTCTCTAATGGGTACATGACAACTTAGCTCATTGTTAGCCACCCGAGAAAGGCAACTTAAAGCCATAGTGAGGTAGCATCTCAGACTCACCAGGGTGGGTAAGAATCAGAGACAGTAATTACAAGTCCCGGTGAGGGTTTGGAGACATCGGAACCCTCCTATCCTGCTGGTGGGAGCAAGTAATGATGCAGCCGATTAGGAAAACAAGTTGGCAGACCCCCAAAAGCTTAAAAATAGAGAAGCCATAGCCCTCCTAATTCTACCCCTTGGTTCATATCCAAGAGGAATGGAAACATATGTCTAAACAAAACGGCTATATAAATAAATGTTTACAGCAGTGTTATTCACAAATAGAAAACGGTGGACACAGCTGATATTAGAGTTGTGGGAAAGACATTGGAGATGAGGAAAGCTTAGGATCAGGGGTCAGGTATCTGCTGCTTAGAGCATACAGCTCTCTTTCCAAATAACCTGGACTTCCATTACTCAAGAACTTCACACCCCACCTCAAAGGAGCCACTTAACACACACCGTTTTGAGGCTAGAAGTTAAATGATACAGGCTTCGAAGCATCTAGCTTTCATACTTTTTCAGCCCAGCCATTCTCATTTGTTTTCTGCTGATACAATAAATACCACCACGGAAGGTGAATTGGGAAGGAAAAGGTTATCTAGTTTATAGGTTGCAGTCTGTCATCAAGAGAAGCCAAGGCAAGAATTCAAGGCAGGAACTCAAGCAGAGAACATGGAGGATACAGGTTTGCACCCAGGCCCATGGTTAGCTGCCTTCCTTACACACTCCTAGGGATGGTAGGAGCCCCATAGACTGGGCTCCCACATCAGTCAGAAGTTAAGAAAATGCATCAGAGACATGTTCACAGGCTAATCTGATGGAGGCAATACCTCAAATGCAGTTTCCTCTTCCTGAGTATGTCAAGTTGGTAACTAAGTTTACCCAGCACATCAACCTCTGAAAATCAATATAAAATAACATTGAAGGTTCAATACTCAAATATAAAAACCTCTTGTGACAATATATCGGACTTACTTATTTTCACTTTAAGAGTGTGTGTGTACACGTGTGTGTGCACACGTGTGTGTGTGCACACGTGTGTGTGTGCACACGCGCATGTGTATACATGGCATGCATATGTGTGGAGGGGGTGCAAGTGCAGGTGGCCCCTGAGGCCTGAAGAGGGTGTCAGATTCCTTGGAGCTGGAGTTACAAGCATGTGTTCTGAGAATCAAATTCGGGTCTTCTGCAAGAGCAATATGCGTTCTTAACTATTGACCCCCCCAAGCCTGTCAAGTGATTCTGTAGTCATTGTCAAATGACTATAATACAATTACACACACAGAGAGAGAGAGAGACAGAGAGAAAGAGAGAGAGAGAGAGAGAGAGATGATCCAAGTCTATATATAAATCTAGCCTTCAATAACTCTGCAAGTACTGTCACCATTACTACTGTTTTTACATAAGAAGAAGCAAGTCTAGGTTAAGTCATTCACCTAAGAGCAGCCTAATAGTACACGGTGGAGCTGGGACTCGAACTTGAACAGTGAAGCTCTGGAAAACATCCTCTTAAGCATGTTGCTATTCAGTTTTCCTCTAAAGAAGCACAGTGTGTGTGATGGTTTGGTTGCCCAAAGAAACCATTGTCATCCTTTCTGAATATGTACACACACACACACACACACACACACACACACACACTCACACAGACACATGCACACACCCACTCACACATATGCGCACACACTCACATTGGATGGAGATCCACAGCTAGCACCAGCTGGGCAAGCCTCTAGAAATCAATTATGACTGCAAATGCGACACATACCCTGCGTACTGTCGAGAGCTCCAGGCGAACGCATTTTGCTGCATCAGCAAATTTTCCAGCAAAACAATGACCTAGTTTTTCCTGACAGTTTCTGCTGTTTTGAAGGCAGTCAGTACAATGTGGGCCTCTGTGAGTTTTAGAGGTTCCCTCTTTTGTGCATCCCAGAATGTGTTTATGGATTCAGAAATAAAGGGAAGTGTCACTCTGTTGAACCTTGGGGTTCCACAGAAGTATTATAGGAACACTACTAGGTCAAGAGAAAGCCATGTGAGAGAGATGTCAAGGACACCGGTCTGGGTCTCTCCATCCTCACCTGCCTCCAGGCTCCTCCCATAACTCCCTCCACTCTAACCAGGGAGCTCTGCCTGTGTGATTTGGGTTTTAAAATGAATTTGTCACTCAGAAGTTATTCAGAACCCTGCTTCTGGGAGAGAGGAGAGGAGGGCAGATTTCACATTCCCATGGCTCAGCCTGCAGGGGGCGCGTGTGCCCACATGACTGGTTACAGTCTCACCCACCACCACCCACAAGATCCTGATCCCAGAGATCCACCAGCTCCGCTCACTGATATATCTGTCACAAAGCCGGGCACCTCCTGGAAGACATCTCTCAGCTAAACTATCTGGAAACTGAGTCATCTTTATAGTCTCCGGCGACATAGGTGTCCACCTTTGGGCCATTCAGGCAAAGTGTCCTTCCACAGGACACTAGCCTTCCCTGGACACTAGCCTTGATCTTGGGATAGCTAAACCTGAACCAGTTAGTCTTCAAGTTGGCTTAATACTTCTTAGACCTTCGGTCTGGGAAGCACTAAAGCACAGCTCTCCATCTTCCTACTCCTTATCCCTGGAGCCCAGCAACCCTGCTTCTGCTTCTGAGTTCCCAGCTGTGGATGCGGGCGGCAGCGGCGGCAGCGCAGTGGCAGAGCTTGTGAGAGAGCATCTTCTAGGCCTCCTTCAAGCACTGGGGAATTAGGAACTCCACAGGAGGTGCTACAAGTCTGAGTTTGCACCTGGCTGGAGTTTGAGAACCTTCCTATCAGCTCACTGGACCCCACCCCCACCCCACCCCCCGCAGTGTCTGGGGGCTGAGTCTGGAGAGCTCTCTCTAGGGCACCACAAGTCATTAGTCAAGGGGTAACCAAGCCCCACGCATCACAGTACATTAGGAACATGGTTGTTTGTAGGTTATTACTCGAGGTGCAGGAAAACCAGAACCCCATCCCACAATAGAACCTCAGTGCCTCGTGTATATTTGAAGGACGAAGATATCCACAAGATTCCTTTAGTTCTACAATCCTAGGACCATGGGAAAGCTGCACAATGTTCTGGTGTTGAAAATGACCCTGAAGGGGCAGATTGAGAGCAAGGACTGTGAGGAGCTCCTGTTCCGGGGAGCAGTAAGATGTCCTAGTCTTTGATTCTTGGGCAAGGTCTCTTCTTTATTTTTAAGAGTACCTTATTTGTTTTTACTGGGAGCTAGAGATCTTAGAACGTTCTAGAAATTCAAAGCAGGGAAGGTCCTGGGAGCCTGCTCCCCCCAGTGTCCTTCTCAGAATAGGAACTGGCTTGTGCTGTAATCCCTGCAACTTCCCTGCTTCATGAGGTGCTTGGCCCCAAGAATATTCCCGTCCTTTCTTTCCTTGTTACTTTTCTGGACACCACATAGGCCTCAGGCTGCTGGCTTGAGGTCTTCTTCAGCATCTGTTTGCAAACTCCTTTGGCTTTTTCCTGTGAATGTCCAAAGGCTTGCACTTATACACCCCCCCCCCCACACACACACACACCACACTGTTGCTGTGCGTCCTCCTAAGTGTTGTAAGGTGGAGGGAAACCCTTCCAGGAAGGCATCTAACTCCAAAATTTGAGTCATGTTATTCTTACACAGCAACAAAGAACAAATACATTTCTCAATTATGAAACCCATCTGTGAGGTGCCTTTCAAAGCATGTAATCATGCAGTCCCACGTTGTATTGAATTCTCAAGTCATCTTGAAACAGTAGCTGCCCCCTTCCCCACTGCAGCTCCGTTGTGCAATATGATATCGTTGTGAGCTTCACTTTTTAAGTTAAATATGGTTTCCATTTATTGCAATTGGCACCAGAGTGAGTCCAAAGAGTCAAGAAGCAGTGCTAATGGTTTCTGGAAAAGAATAATCAATAATCAATGTTCATCTCCCACTCCCCAAGACAGAGTCAGTTTTCCCTGGCTGACATGAATACCCCATCCCCTGAGAGGTGTTCTCTGGAGACAGTGTTAAGGACTCTTGTGCTGAAGGCCTTATGATGTAATGTCAAGTAGCCAAGAGGAGAACTTAGGCACTGGTGCTGTAGATCCATGTTAGAGAGCTAACTAAGACGCTCTAAGATGAGTGAGCCCACGGGATTAATCCCTTCTGAAAGAAAGGGAGACAGGAAGAGACAGAGACAGGGAGAGACAGACATGTACAAAAGGAGGACACTGCCTGAAGATACAAACAGAGGCTTGCATAATGGGCCTACAAAACAAGACATGCTAAGGAACACCAGCAACAGCAGAAGCTGGGAGAGACTGACTGTCCTCCGAAGCTCTGGAGCTGATTTATTACACTAAGACTTTTCATAGGGAGATCAGTACACTTCTACTCACCTCAGAAAGGGAACCTGTGATAGGTCAAAGAAATGGTTGCCCCACAGTCCAGTGTGGTGAACCAGTGAGGTTTTATGGGGTTACAGACAGGAACAAGTGTGACTCAGAAAGACAGCCCCTTCATCACAAAGCCCAAGGCAACACAGAGGACGACTCAGGAAAGCTGCAGCCCCGGTGCTCTCTGCATGTCTTGTAGCCAGCCTGACGGTTGGAGAGTCTCCTGACAACCAGCTGGTCTGCCCCCACCCTAGTCCCACCCTTCTCCCACTAGCAGTTGTTCACTGTGTCTACAAAGCTGAGGAGGCACTTTCAAAAATCTTGCAAGCTTTAACCCTGTCAGACAGATTTCATATTTACTTCTCCACCTCCGGTGGAGAGAATGTTTCAATGAAAGGAGACTGTCATGCAGCACACCTTGATCCCAGATTTCTAGCTCCCAGAGCCAATAAATAGCAGGCTTGTTTAATCCAGCTGATTTTCGGTGCTTTGTTGACACATTGGCACATGCCTGAGGAAATTAACTCACTGTCTGTCTGGTTCACCTAAATCTACAGGTGAGCATGGATTCCATCTAACTAGTTGTTACCAGTTGATAACTTCGACTGTAGAATCGATCTTTTGGGCCAACCAGCTTCCAAACCCTGTACTTTTAATTGTGCTACAAAAGGACCTATCATGAGCCTTACCTTTAGAGACCATCTCAACATTACTAGGCTTGCTTTCAGATCAAAATCTCCCTCTCAATTACGAAGGGCTCATAATATGAAGGTACACAACTGTAGGTCCCCTTCAGCCAACCAGCAAGGGTTTATTTAGCCACAGTGTCAGGTAGTTTTATTGAGCCCCTCTGAGCAGAGAATTGGGAGGAATCAGTACTGGATTGTGATGGCTGAGCTATCTGTCCCCGTGACCTCTGGGACTACATGGGTCCAAACACTTTGGTGGTCCAAGGGCCACTTCTTCCTTTCTTGAGCGCCCTCTGGTGTCCTCTAGTCACAGCAGCTAATGCTCAGTGTTGGGAAAAGTGCTCAAGGGAACTGACAGTTTCTTAATCTAGAAACTTGCAATTTTTTT
>JADRCC010570546.1:2135-13423 GCA_019843855.1 Hylomyscus alleni | reverse complement strand
TTTTTTTGGCGGCTATTTTGTGTCTTCAGGGTTGGCAAGAACAGCAGAGGTAGCAATTCTGAGCCCAACTTAGTTTAGTTTCCTTCCTGTTTCCAGCTAACCCCTACCTCTCTCTCCTTATGTTTTTTTTCAAGTCAGTGTTTCTCTGTGTAGCCCTGACTGGCCTGGAATTCACTTTGTAGAGCAAACTGGCCTCAAACTCACAGAGATCCAGCTGACTCCCACACACCTTTAGCCCAAAGAGTGTGGGCTTTTAGACATGAGTCACCTACCCAGCCCCAGTCCTCCTTCTAACCTCAAATTTCACAGCAGTGTCGGCATAGGTTCCCAGGCTTCCTGCTCATGCTACTATTACCTAGTCTTAGTCAGGGTTTCTATTTTATTGACAAAACATCGTGGCCAGGAAGAAAGTTGGGGAGGAAAGGGTTTATTCAGCTTACATATTCCACATTGTTTTTCATCACTGAAGGCAGTCAGGACAGGAATTCAAGCAGAGCAGGAGCCTGGAGGCAGGAGCTGATGAAGGCCATGGAGGGGTGAAGGGTGCTGCTTACTGGCTTGCTACTCCTTGCTTGCTCATATAACCCAGGACCACCAGCCCAGCAATGGCACTACCTACTATGGGTTGGACCCTCCCCCACTGATCATAACTTGAGAAAATGCCCTACAGCTGGATCTCATGGAGGCATTTTCTCAACTGAGTCTTCTTCCTCTCTGAGAACTCTAACTTGTGTCAAGTTGACACAAAACCAGCCAAGACACATCCCACTTTGAGAAAAAGGAAGAGGATCAGATACAACTTCCCTGGGTACCTTCAGGACCTCAATGACATGACATGTGCAGTTGATCATCCTTTCCTGTCTGACATTGTGAGATGTTCATAAGATTCCTGGCCTACCAGATGCTGAGAGCACATTCTGTCACAACTAAAGATGTTTCTAGTCACTGGCAAGTATGTGTTGATATGCCATTGGAGGTAAGATCTCTCCAGCCATTGCTGCAGTGCTTTCTATATTGATGATGATGATACTGATAATCCTATAAGGCCTGTCTAGCTCAATGATATAAAGTGGATATTCCTGAAGAGTGTCATGGCTCTTGAATGTGATTATGTGTATATGTTTATCTATCTTGTGGGACATCTGTGCTATGCATGTGTGTAGAGAGGTCAGAGAACAACTTTCAGAGGTTAGCTCTCTCCTCTGACCTCCTGACCCACAGTTACCAACCCGGGTTGCCAGGTTTGATGGAAAGTCCTCTACCTGCTGAATTTCAAATTTACACTTTACAATTAGCATGATTTTCCTGAATGATAAGGGCTGTGACATATATAGTAGACTTTGGAAGTAATGGCAGAACAAAAAGGAAATTATAACTGGGGGATTCTACATGTTGTTAAACACTCTTGGCTGGATAGAAGTCACTTCGGCCATAGATAGTGAGTTAGCATTAGAGATGCCTGAAAGCAACTACAGGTCACTCAACACAACAAAACCATATTACTTTTTCAGTTCTGGTGCTCATAGTCTGAAAAGAAGGTGTTGGCAAGGCCAGATTCTTACAGGTGCTCCTATGAGAGGAGCCTTCTTGCCTTTTCCAAGACCTGGTAGCTCTTTGGCTTGCAGTTGCCTCACTCCAGTCTTTGTCTCCATCTCTTATGCATAAAGTTCTCCTTGTTTGCTGGGCAGTGGTGGCACATACCTTTATCCTAGCACTTGGGAAGCAGAGGCAGGCAGATTTCTGAGTTCAAAGCCAGCCTGGTCTACAGAGTGAGTTCCAGGACAGCCAGGGCTACACAGAGAAGCCCTGTCTCTAAAAAACCAACCAAACAAAAAAAGTTCTTGTTTGTTTATCCCACCCAGGGTGTGAGCATTCCATTCTTCTGTGTGGTGATACAAGAATTCCACAGAAGAATCATCTGTCACGGGGAGCCCTGTCTCATGAGGGTTTCTGTTGCTGTGAGGGAACACCATGACCAAGGCAAGTTGCAGAGAAAAGGCTTTATTTGGCTTACACTTCTACATCACTGAAGGAAGTCAGCACGGGAACCCAACAGGGCAGGAACCTGGAGACTGAAGCTGTTTCAGAGACCATGGAGGAATGTTGCTCACACGAGTCTATCTTGGTGAGTCAGTAAGTTTGTTAGGGCTACCCATGGGAACATGGATGAGGTATTACTTAAGGGAGAATGGCTGATTCAAAGTAGCTCCATCAGTGAAAAGCCTGCACAACACGGATGACAACTCATATCATGAGCCCTGAAGTTCATCATGATAATCCATTCATGATCCCTGAAGTTCCCTGCACAGACTGTAGGCAGCTGCTGGGGGTTACTCTGGGCAGGAACCTTTGTGAATCTAGCAAGTTTTAAGCTCTTCCTTAGCCTTGCAAGTTTCCTGCACTTCCTGAGTCTCATGAGTGTCTCTCCTCTTTACAGGGGGATGGATATTTGAATTCAGAAGAAATAATTTGATTATACATTATCACCTTAAGAATCTACAGAAAACTGAAGATTTCAAATCTTGCAGAGCTCTTAGCTAGTCCTAGAAGGGCACTGAAATTTGCAAGTGTGTTTGAAAAGTATTTCATTGTCAGTCTGTTTGACAAGCCTGTGTTGACCACTGTCCTAGTAAGCATTAACTATCAGTATAGAATAAAATGACAGGAAAACCTCATTTGAGAAATTGTCTTTCTTGGCCCTGTGGGTATGTTTGTAAGGGTTTGTCTTGATTCTTAATTCACGTTGGAGGGCCCAGCCCACTGTGGGTAGTATCATTCCCTTGGCAGATGGTACTAGGCTGTATAAGGAAGCTAGCTGAACATGAGTCTGAGTGAGGCAGAGAGGAAGCCAACAAACAACATTTCCTCCTTGGTTTCTTCTTCAAATTCCTGCCTTGACTTTCCCTCAATAATAGTCTGAGGCCCAGCATTATAAGCCAGCTAATGACTTCCTCCCCTAAATTACTCTGATCAGAATATTTTATCACAATATCAGAATGAAACTAAAATAAGCCCCTAGTCAAGCCTAATGCTACGGAAGTCCCCAGCCTTGGTGGCTAGTCATTGCAGTGGTCTGGTTGGGCACTGAAAAGTAGCATTTATCTAACTCCTGCCCCATCTCTGAAGGCATCAAGAAGCTTATGCAGAAATTCGTGATAGAAGAGTGTGTGATAACTAACCTTAATTATCAATGGAAATATACTCCTGGGTGTGTCTACACCTGGGTATTTTCAGGTTGAAGTGAGGGAGGGAAGACCCAACCTGAATGTGAGTGGCACAGGCCAAGGCCACAGACTGAATAAAAAATAGAAAGCAAGCTGAGCTCCTGCATTCACCTCTCTGCTGCCTGACCACTGGATGCAATGAGCCAGCTGCGCTTCTCTCTGCTGCCAAGACTCCCTCGAGGTGGGTGATGGACAGCTCCCTCACTGTATCCAGATAAGTCTTTCTCTCCTGAAATTACTTCCTGTCAGGTATCTGTTCACATCAACAGAAAAGTAAGGAATCCAGACTGTTGGGAGCCCCTCCTGGCTCCAGTCTTGGAAAGGATTAGACACAGGGCTTTGGCAACAGAGAAATCACACTCCAGCCAAAGATGAGCAACCCCCAAACTGTGTGCCTTGGTCAGTTACCTAACCTGGCTAAGCCTTGCTTTGCTCATTCTTAAAACACAGGTTGTATTAGTAAGCTAGGGCTTAAGCAACAGAATTTCTTTCTTTCATAATTCCAGAGGCAGTAAGGCTGAGATTGACCTTCCCATAGGGTGGTTGACATGTCTGGAGGTCTCTGTCCTTGGCCTATAGATGGCATATTACCCCTGTGCTTCCCAAACATGACTACAACTTAATCTCCCCTCCCCGTCTTACAAAGATGGGGCTGATTTGGGCCTTCCTGTGTGTGCCCATTTTATCTTAATGGCTTCTTTAAAGATCCCATTTCTAAATATGGTTGCATTTTGAAGGAGCAGGGGATAGTGCAGTCTTGATGAAGGCAATGTGTTTCTGTGAGGACAGGGAGCTGAGGCTCCTGGAGGCTAGGGTGCGACAGGCCATCAGAAGGTGGAAATTTGGATTTCCATTCCCACCGATTCTGGTGGTATTGTGTAGAAAAATTGCCTTTAAGAAGTGGGTGGCACACAGGAAAAGTGGCTTTTGTTTCAGCGATAATCCCCTTAAAACATCTGGTCTGCCCCCACCCCCAGCCGGCACCGAATGGAGTCGCCCTGAAAAGGTGGCGCAGGGTCTTAGCAGCTGCGTCAGCCCGGCTGCTTTCCTGAGAGGCCTTTGCCCGACCTCGCGGAATCTGAGCTTTAGCACTTAAGACCGGGTTTCTTTTCAAAGGCGCTGAAGGCTCAAGCACTTCGTTGCACCTAATCCTTTTTCAGAGAAGAAGGAGGTATTTTAATGCAGCCTCAAAATCCTCACTTGGGTTTACAAAGGACCCTGGTGGATTTTCACACTCCAGAGAAGGCCGGGAACCAGAAATGGGGCCAGCAAAGCCACACAAGGGCTGAGGGGAACCTGAGGCTCTTTCCAACTTGCAGGAATGCCCCGTGTGGGCTGGCCTCTTCTCAGTTGAAGCCGGCTGTGAGCCACAAGGGAGCCTCACATTGGCGGATAGGACACACTGAGCCTGGCTTGAGCATCTGAGACCTCAAAGCCCACCTTGAAAAACACATTCTCCAGCAAAGCCAAATTCCAAAAAGCCACATCTTCGGATAGTGCCACTCACTCCCTATGAGCATGGGGGCCATTTTCTTCTGTCTTTTACATACTTTAAATTTTTTTTTATGTACATTGACATTTTGCCTGAATGTATGCCTGTGTGAGGGACTTGGGTTCCCTGGAGCTGGAGTTACAGACAGCTGTGAGCTGCCATGTAGTTGCATGGAATTGAACCTAGGTCCTCTAGAAGAGCAGCCAGTGCTCCGAACCATTGAGCCATCTCTCCAGCTCTGACCATTTTCATTGAAACCATCATACTGACTAACTCTGAGACAGCTCCATGATCTTTAGGATGGTACATGGCCCCATGTACCCGACTACACTTCAGAGACCACTCTCAGGGTCAAATTCAGGCAGGCAGATGCAAACATTGGTCTTCACCCTGGTGACAAGGCACAATCAAGGAACAGAGTACACCTTGCCCCAGGTCCCCTCTATCTTGGAGTGCTGAAAATGGGGCAGGCATGCACTGACTTCCTGATGCCATGTCTTATTTGATTAAGCAGGGTCCCTTCCAGGTTTTCTTTTGCAATTAAATTCGAGACACATTGAAATTTTATTATTTATTATTTATTTATTTATTTAGAAACAAGGTCTCTCAAAGCCCACCTCCACAGGTGACCTACGTTGTTTTGGAACACATTATGTAGCCTAACATGTTCTCAATCTCTGGGTTTGCCCGCCTTCTCCATTCTCCTAATTGCTGGGATCACAGACACCAGCTACCACACACAGACCACACTGAGCCATTTGTAACCATTTCTGGAAGGAACTGGTCTCCCATGACAGTTTTAAAGGTTAATATCCTAAAAGGAAGGGATAGGCCCTGAAAATATATTTATATGTCTCTTCATGTTTTATTTCTGTAAAATTCTTAAGATATTCATCCAGTATCCAGTATCCAGCTGGGGCTCTCCATGGAGCGCCATGACTGTGGCCACTTTATACTCTGAGCAAGAGTGGGGTGGATATGATGCTAACACAGTCATGCCCACCTGGACTACAAAGACACCTCAGAAACCTAGAGCAATGTGAGAGACCAACTGTCTTAGTCAGGGCTTCCATTGCTGAAAAGAGACACCATGACGAAGGCCACTCTTACAAAGAATGCATTAAGAGATTGCATTAAGAACATTTATGGGACTGGCTTACACTTTCAGAAGTCCCGTCCATTATCATGATGGCAGGAAGCATGGCATTGGAGGAGCTTAGAGTTCTACGACTTGTTCCAAAGGCAATCAGTAGAAGCTTAGTTTCCCCAGCAGCTAGGAAGAAGCCCACCCCCACAGTGACACACTTCCTCCAACAAGGTCACACCTACTTCAACAAGGTCACACCTCCTAATAGTGCCATGCCCTGGCCTAGCATATTTAAACCACCACATTCCACTCACTGGTCTCCATAGGCTTGTTCAAACACATGAGTCTATGGAGGCCATACCTAAACATAGCATAATGCAAAATACATTTAGTCCAACTTCAAAAGTCTCATAGTTTATAACAGTCTTAACATTGTTAAAAGTCCAAAGTTCAAAGTCTCTTTTGAGATTCATGCAATCTCTTAACTGTAATCCCCTGAGAAATCAAAATAAAAAAGCAGATCATATACCTCCAACATCATGCAGGATATATATATTACCATTTCAAAAACATTATGGTGAGGAAATACTGGACCAAAGCAAGACAGAAAACATCTGGGTAAACATCAAACTTTGCATCCCTATATCTGAGGTCAAAGCTCTTTTAATATCTGCAAATCCCTTCTCCTTTGTTGACTACAACAAAATTCTTTCTCTTGGGTTGGTTCTGCACCCAGTTAGCAGCTTTCCTCAGCAGATATCTCATGGCTCTGGCATTTCAAACATTTTGGGATCTCCAAGGCAACTTCAGCTTCACAGGTTCTTGTTCCAGTGTCTGGGATCCACACATGATCTTGTAGGCTCCTTTAAAGGACATGATCTCCAGATCTGCCCTCTGTAGCACTCTAGGTTCTGGTTGACTCTACTCTGCCACTGCTGCTGCTGTTCTTGGTGGTCATCCCATGGTACTGGTGTTGCCAATACACTGGGGTCTTCAAATGCAACTAGGCTTCACCAATAGCTTCTCATAGGTTCTCTTCATGGTGCCAAGACTCAACATCTTTGTATGACCCCTCAGACTTGGGCAATCAACTGCAACTGAGGCTTCACCTTCACCAGTGGCCTCTCACAGTGCCAAGCCTCAGCTGCTCTCCATGACCCCTTCATGCCTTCAAAACCAGCACCACCTGGGTAACTCTTACACATTACCAAGTCCTGCTGCAGCACAAGGTACAACCTTGGCTATCTCTGGAACATGGCTTCTTTGTGCTCTCGGAAAACACTTCACAGATTTCACCTTAGTGATGCTGATCTCTTCTTAATCACTGCTAATTTCTTAGCTTCAGCTAACCAGCATCAATTGTCCCCATAGTCTCTTCTGTTCTTGACTCTAAAGCCAGTGTCACATGGCCAAAGCTGCCAAGTTCTGCTGCTTTTGGAGCTAGAACATGGCCCTCTGGTTCTATAACATTATCATCAGCTTTCTGTTTTCTAATTCCTTCACTGCCTAAGCTTGCCTCTCCTGGAACTTGCTCTGTAGGTTGACCTTAAACTCAGAGATCTGCTTGCCTTCATACCCTAGGATTAAAGTCTTGTACTACCATGCCTTGACCTAAGCTTTCCATGGCCACTATTCCTCAAGATTCAGATCAAAAGCCCATGTCCTCCATTGCTAGATTGTAACTCATTCTAGATTAAAAGTCTAAATGAAAGCAATAACCACATAATAATAATAATGCCTAGATATAACAATTACTTGTTCAAAGGCAAATGCCTGAACAATAAGCTTAGCTTGGTAGGAATCTTGCCCCAAAGTCACCACTCTCTTAATCTGTTATTTCCCTGAACATAGGATTCAGCTCCATTCTACTTCCTGGTGCCCCTTTATTCTTTGAACCATACATTCTGTACTTTTCCTTTCAAAGCTTGCTCCTTTTCATCAAAAGGCTCTTTATAAGAGTTAACTTTAGTAACCACACAACAGAATTTATACCAAGCTGTTCTGAGACTTCCTTTGTCAAAACAATTCATCTAAATCTCTTCTCCCTAGCCTCAGCCTAAGCTAGTTTTCTCCTGTTTGCCTTAAGAACAAAATGTAGAACTCAGCTCCTTCTGCACATGCCTGCTTGGATGCTGCCATGCTCCAACCTTGATGATAATGGACTGAACCTCTGAACCTGTAAGCCAGACCCAATGAAATGTTGTCCTGTATAAGCCTTACATTGGTCATGGTGTCTGCTCACAGCAGTAAACCCTGACTAAGACAGTCCCCAATTAGTGGTGCTCTTTAGGGAGGTTTGGGAGGTACAGCCTTACTGGGAAAAGTATTCTGTTTGGGGGTGAGCTTTGAGGGTCTAAGACCCCATCCTACATGGCAGTTTGCTTTCTAGCTTCCTGCTTTCTGCCTATATGCCTGCTGCCTTCTATCTTGTTCTTTTTTGTGTGTGAGTTTCCTTTACCTCAGCAGCATAAAAATAACTAATGCACACAGTATGTGATCTTGTGGTCTGTGTAGAAGACTTGGAAAACATGGGAAGAAAGTTAAGAACTCCTACACTCTTTATCTCAACACCTCAGATATTTTGAGTGGATAAAATGGATGGTCAGAATCCTGGCTTTTCAGGTCTTGCACTGCTCCCCAGCCCTGCTCCTCCCACTGCTTCCCTAACCCAATCCCTTCCAGCCCTGGAGTTTTTGATGGGTTCCATCTCTGAAGGGGGTGTCATACACTTGTTCCCACTAAAGTGTGGTGGAATGACAAGAGCCAGACATAATGCTGTGGCTTGTAAAAATGCTTTCTACCAAAGCTGCTTCTGTCTCTAGCAGGAGTCTCAGAAACTGTTACACTTGGAAGCTTTATACCTGTAGCCTAGTGGAAACACAGCATAATCACTTAATGAGCCATGTCACTGGCCAGTTCACTTCATTTCCCTAGTTCTTTCCCTAGTTATAAAGGAAGTTGAGAGAGGAAACAGTAAGTCACTCACATCAAACACCCTCTTCTAACCAAATTCATGAAGACATACACACACTATTTGCTAAATTTTATCATAAAAATTAAACTAAAAATAGAAAAAATTATTTCCATTCTAAGTCACAAAATTCTCATTCCTTGCCCTCTGGTTCTTGTCATCTGGTTTCTGTCATTACCTGCCACGCCCACTTGTCTACTCCAGTCATATCCAAACTATCGGGGGGTAAAAGCCTGATTAAGGATGAAAGGCGTTATAGCCCCAAAAGGGAGCTTGTGCCTCCTAGGTATTCAGATAGTCACTGTCATCTCCTAACTCAGACATGTTCCAGATTAGTCTTTCCAAATATCAACACTCCCTCTTATTTAGGCATAAAGGTACCCCAAAAAATGATTCATAAATGGCTAAGATTGGGCATCGTTTCCTGGCCAGCACAATGTTTTCAACATATCCTAACTCAATTCCAAGCTGTCCTTAGCTTGGAATCTCTCTCGAAGAATCTGCCTTGTCAAACAGGTTTTTCCTCAGAGTTAGCAACAGAGATCAGGCACCATTGCTTACTGTTAACATAGTTAGAATTCTCAGGGCAGTTCCACAGAAGTAAGAACTGTTTTACATACTAGAGAGTAATCCAAGGCCTTCCCTCACTCTAGGGCATTAGTTCCAAGATAGCCCCAGCAGGGAGGGCTCAACTGCTATTGCACCTGTTTCACACTTAATTACCAAATCCTATGACCTTGATGTAGTGGTCACTTGCCTATGTGACCTCAGTCTTGTGCCCCTTGCTGTAACCTCCGCCCACCTACGTGACTCTTGTCATCTGTCCTGCTTGCTGTATGCCATATAAGCCTGGTTTCCACTTTGCGCTCTCTCTCTCTTACTCACGGACTGAGATGGACTAGGACCTAGATTCATGCAGTTCTCAGTCCCCTGGGCCCAGAGCACTTGGGCCCGGGGGATGCAGTGCCAGTCCAGAGGAGATGACTACTGCTTCAGACCCAGTGTATTTCAGGTAGCCTCAGATGTATCTCAACTACTGAGCTGCCAGATTTATCATTTCTCTTTTGCAATGACTGTAAAAGTCTGATGCCATTTTTAAGAAATACATTCAGATCCTATACTTCATGTGTCGTCTCTGCCATCATTTCTTCGCCTACGCCTCGTAGACCTGACTAGGACCCCGTTTCTCCCACTGGTTGAGGGAGGCCCAGATCGGCCAGCCTGTGGCAATTACCTGGTTCCTGTCACCTGGTCCCTGTTACCTGGTCCCTGCTATCAACTGACTCCTGTCACCTGTTCCCTATCACCTGATTCCTGTCCCCTGGTCCCTGTCACTATCTGGTTCTTATCATTTGGTTCCTGTCACCTGGTTTCTGTCATCATCTGGTTCCTGTCCCCTAGTTCCTATCATCTGGTTCCTGTCCCCTGTCCTTGTCATCATCTGGTTCCTGTCACCTGGTTCCTGTCATCTGTCTCTATCCCCTGGTTCCTGTCACCTGGTTTCTGTCACCATCTGGTTCCTGTCTTGTCCTTCTCTCCAAGTAACATACTGTCTTGAAGTATATCTCAAATATTATACAATGTCATGTTGTGACTATGTAGGATATAACCCTACGAGATAAGGTGTCTTTCTAAAGATTTATTTATTTCTTTTATGTATATGAGTACATTGTTGCTGTCTTCAGACACACCACAAGAGGGCATCAGATCCCATTACAGATGATTGTGAGCCACCATGTGGTTGCCGGGAGTTCAACTCAGGACCTCTGGAGGAGCACTCAGTGCTCTTAACCACTGAACCATCTCCCCAGCCCAAGATCTCTTTTTAAACAAGACAATTGTCATGCTTAAAAAAAGATGGAAAGTAATTTCTATTTTATCAGACAACCAGCAGAACTGAATGTCTATTTCTCTGTGGTCCTCAACCTTCTGGATGCTGAGACCCTTCAGTGCAGTTCCTCATACTGTGCTGACCCCAACCATGAAATGATTTTTGTTGCTACTTCATAACTGTAATCTTGCTCCTGTTATGAATCATAATGTAAATATCTGATGCACAGGATATCTGGTATGTGACCCATGTGAAAGGAGTCATTCGACCCCCGAGGGTCTTGACCCACAGGTAGAGAACCACCTCTTGACAGGCATGTTCAAGTTGTTGTTGCTGTTATAGGAGCCATCTTCATGGTTCCAAGTGAGGTTTTCCCATGTTTCCAGGGACTGATACTGTGTACCTGAAGATTTTAGAGTCTTGGCCTATACTCAAGAGTCTGAAACAATAAAAATGAATATTTTATTGACTACCCCATCCCCACTCTCAACAGCAGTTGCTCAGTGCATCATTAGGGATGTCTCTAGGCATCCTACAGAGAGAACAATGAAGACTTATCTTGTAGAATCTGGTCTCTGTCCCTCTGGAGGAGATTAAGCATAACCTGGGGTTCCAATTTAGGGGAAAGCAAGAAGGACAAATGAATGATGTGAAACTGACAGCCATTGACTTCCAAGGCAGTT
>JADRCC010570542.1:0-18147 GCA_019843855.1 Hylomyscus alleni | reverse complement strand
ACAACCCTACAACGAAGCAGTGTCTCCATCTGACAGCCACTTTTGGACCACCACTTCCTGGAAAACACCAACCTACAAAAATAAAGATAATGTTTCCATTACTGTCTATGAGGCCTCCACTTAAAACATAAAGTAGATGTCTTTCAACAGGTCTGTGAAGTTTAGCTGCCAGAAACCCATTGTTCCATGACAAGTGTGAGCAAACCACCCTGTCTGAACCCCGTGCACAGAGATGCCAGGGTGTTGGCACTCTCCGGGAAGCTTGAAGTTCTACTGGACAAATATTAGGCTTCCATGAAGGTTAAGGAGAGCCCATGACAGACCTGCAGCATCCCTAGTAGATAACTAGGCTTAAGGAGAAGTATGAGGCCTGTAGATACAGCTGCCTCACCAAGCTGCTAGCTGGAATCAGGGTGTGAATGTGTGTGTGTGTGTGTGTGTGTGTGTGTGTGTGTGTGTGCGCGCGCGCACGAGCACACGCACACACACACACACACACACACACATGCCTAGGTGTAAAGGCTGTGTGATAGCAGGTATTGAAGGCACTCCCCCAACCTCTTGGGACTTTCTAATCCACACAGAGACCAAGAAGATTCCATGTGGGAAGTGGGTGTTGTTTAGTCAAGATATTAAATGAAAGGAGACCCCTCGTGAGGATGAACTTCAGCAGTGAAGTTCTACAGCTATGGGGAGCTGTTAGCAGAAGCCCATTGTCCACCCCCCTTCAAGCCTGGGGCCTCCTGGTCAGTCAATGTCATGGCAATAGGTTTAGGCTCTGGAGCCAGAGCTGCTTGGATTCTAAATTGGCTTCCTGCCACGTCTATGGCATTAGCCTTGGGTAAGCCATCCATCCAAGCCAAGTCTCAGCTTGAGGAATAATGCTGTAGCTTATATAAAGTGCTGACCGTGCTGCCTGGTCCAAGTTAATTCTAGCCACTGTTAAGCCAGCTCTATATTTTGTGCGAGATGCCCAAATGGAGAGAGGAGTTAATCTATGACCAAGAGGAAAGACTCCATCTTCCTCAAGTTCTTTTTGCTGACCAGGAGTCAGGCTACTAACTCATGGAGATGGAAGTTGGTGAGGAATGAAGCCGGAACACATGACTTCTTGGAGTTGGGGGACAGGCAGGAATTTTGAGGGAAACTATCACCTGGAAGTCGTAGGGAGACCCGTCTAACTAGACAGGGAGCAAAGGAAAGATTCCTCCAAGGGTCCGAGACGGGATCTACTCTACCAGAAGGGATGAAGAGACTCTCAGGTTCTATTCTTGGGATTATGAAAAACCAGAAAATGATTTCTTAGCCAGAGAAGGAACTTTGCCTTTGCAATGAAAGGAGTCTAATATCTTACCTTCTCCAGGCCCTTCCGCAGCCGCTCTACCCATTCCCCTTGAATACCCGTATTCACCCTCTCTATTGTAACACTCCAGCTGCTTTGGTGCACTTGGCACAAGGCTCAGCTGTCAGGACTTTTTCTTTTCCCCAGTAGTCTATCAGGGTCTACCCAAGGAGCTCTGCAAAGCTCTTCCTTTTCCACGCATCGCTTTCTTGCTCATCTTGGTGAAGAAACCAAATAAGCAGAAACCCAGACTCTACTCTTCAGCACTTCCAGTGCCCTGGCCAGGGAGCAGCACCAGAGTCTCCAATCCTTTTGGCATATTGAGGGCCACTGGCTTTATTGTTTTTCCTCTCCCTGAGGGGAGGTGTGTTGGCCTCCTGCCAATCTGAGAGCTCTGTCAGCATCAAGGCCCTGCCTACCTCCAGCCCTCTGTAGCCACCTTCACCAGACAGAAGCAGAGAAAGTGTGGTCCTTGCTTTAGGACTCTGCTGGGGGAAGACCAAATGACACCTAGGCCTACAGCACTTCTGTCTGGGAAGCCTTATCCTGAAAATGTTGGCACAAGGGAAACAGATCTTGGTGGGTAGGGACACTCCAGCAGGACATAATCAGAGGGGACCCAAGGCAGAAGGTGGATTGCAAAAACTTGAAGAGTAGCCAGGGGAACAAAACTTGCTACGTGATGGACTTGGGGGAGAAATGAGGCAAACCATTGGTAGAGGTAAGACTCAGTGCAATCTGAGCCACAAATTCCCCCATCGCCCAGCTTCACCAGACTTTTACTGTACTATAAAAACCACTGTCTAACAGCAAGCCTGCCTGATGACAAAGAGAGATAATTGGATCTCGTGCAGATTTAAGCCCAAAGTTATCAAATAATAATAGCACACAGAAAGAGACACAGGCAAATGGGCCTGGAGAGCTCGCGTCATGCAAGGGATGAGGACGTGTTCAAAGTGTCTAAATTACGCTCCCGCAATGTAATGGGGAAATGGGGCATTTCTTTAAAAGAAGAGTCTCTGCTAATGCTTGGATACATTTTTAAAAGTTACTTTATAATTAGAGCTGTAATTTATATAATTTATTTTTAAAATTTCCTCCTTTTAATTTCCACCCGGTCCAGTTAAAGTTGAACTGAGAAGCCCAAAGTAAATGAATTTTTTAATAAAACCATTTTAAAAAGCCCCAACCTGAAGCCAAATAGATATGTACATTTTCATGGGTGGGGGGAGATTGTATATTAAAAAAATAAATTTCCTAACCCATTTTATATACCAGGTTTAATTGCTGCGAGAAGGGTTTTAAAATTCTAATTCCCTTCGTTTCCCTTAAGTTGTTTGTTTACCTCTAGGGGCTCCTTGGGCTGGGGACTAGGAAGTCAATGGGTCAGCTCTACATGGAAGGCCAAGATGGTTAGATGTCTGTCTGATTGCTAGCATGATTCGTCTATTATGCATCAGCTCCTCTCTTCAGAGTCTGTAGCTCCGGGTGGTCAGATGCTGCGTTCGTTCATTTTACTTGTTGCTATCATGAAATACATGATAAGAAGCTACTTAAGGAAGCGAGGCTTTATTTTGGCATATGATTTAAGGGTGGAATCCATCCTGGTGGGAGGAAGCATGGCGATGGATGTGTGAGACAGCAGGAGGGTAAGGTCACGTTCTGTATACAGTCAGGAAGCAGAGAGAGAGAGAGAGAGAGAGAGAGAGAGAGAGAGAGGGAGAGGGAGAGGGAGAGGGAGAGGGAGAGGGAGAGGGAGAGGGAGAGGGAGAGAGAGAAGAGTCCTGCTGCGCAACCCTTTCTCTCTTTTAATTAGTCCAAAGCATCAGCTCATAGAATGGTGGAACCAACCTTCAGGGTGGATCTTCCTTTTACAGTCAAACTTTGCTGGAAGCTCCCTCAAAGACTCTCCTATAGGTGTGTTTCCATGATGATTCTAAATCCTTTCAAGTTCTCAATGAATATTAACCATTAGAGCCCACATTTAAGGAAGGGGAACCCCCCCCATCAGCATTCATGTCACTGCTTGTTCACATAATAGATGCTCAATAAATTTTTGCCAGTCATGAGCCATATAATGCAAGGCCTAGGCCAGAAAATATTGCTAGCCTTTCAGCAAACTTTGATGCTTACTAAAATGCCCTCATCCTTAGAGGCAGTGTGAAAGAGTCACCATCTTCACCTCTTAGTTAAAGACCCCTCAGTTGAAAGGATGGGGAGGCAAAAGGCAGATTATCTGAACACCTGAGTCTTGTAGCTTAGTGGCTGTGGAGACCAAGTAACCTATACCAGTGGGCTCACACTAAGCTTCTCCAGAGGACCCATTCCACACCTTTTGGAAGACATACACACACTCACATGCACACATCGTGAATGCATGCACACACACACACCCTCACATGTACACACTATGCGTGCAGGCATGCACGAGCGCACGCACACACACACACTATGCACGCATTCATTTGCGCATGCGAGAGCGCACATGAACGTGTGCATGCATACATTAGAAGAAAGTATGAGCTGGAAGAATCAAGAGCAGGAGGAAAAGAGCGGAAAACGTCATCAGGACTCACCTACTGTAGCAAGACCTGCGATGGCAAAGTTCATTCACCCTTCACATAGGCTCCTTGGAGTAGAGATCGTCTGAATCTGCTCCGAAGGTCCAAGAAGACCAAACAGAAAGGACTAGGTATGGTATTCAGGGAGATGGGATCACCAAGGAACAGATGTGTGGTAGGAACAGAGAGGCTCAAGAGACAGTTAAGTAGATAAAACTGCAGAAAGCTTTCTTCGGTTTAAGGACGTGCGGGGGGGGGGGCTAAAAAATACAGATAATCAAGTATGATGATTAGGACTGCTCTATGACCCACCCATTGGCTCTCCCAGCTTTTCTCCTGGAAAATAAGCCTCCAACTCCAGGAAGCCCACCTTGCTGCCCATCCAGAGACAAGTATTTGCTCACTACTTTCCAAACCTAAGAACAGTGCCCGCCCCCACTCACCTTGACCGTCCCACCTCACATATAACAATCTAAGTGAAGCAGCATGGCAGAAGGCAGAGAAAAGATGGGACATTCATTATGGTCAGTATAGGATACCAGAGAAGGCTTTCAGAAGGAGAGATCAGAGTTTGTCATTGAAGGATAAAGAGACTGATATTGAAGCAGAGAAGAGATGGCCATCATTGAACTTCAAGCCCCCATTGCTGGACTACATGCAACTTGTCCAGTGTTTGGTGAATACTAGGGAAGGTGGAGTTTTCTTCTCCTATATCTGGGGGAGAGGCACTTGTTTTGTGCTAACCTGGGTCTTCTGTGCGAGGAAGGTCCTGCCACCCCTCTCTCAGCCTCTGGGAGTCCTATCTTTCCTTGAATATTACCAATGCATGCCATAGGCACCGAGGCTAACACCTTCTGCAGGGATCTTCAGGAGAAGGGTATTTAATGGGAAGAGAGAAGAAGAGGGAAAGAAAAGGGAAAGAGGGCAAAAGGATGTATCAGTCGCTTTCTTGTCACTGTGACCAAATACCTCAAAGATGCAACTGCAGGGAAGAGAGGTTTGTCTGGGTTCACAGCTTTAACCAATGCTGGGAAGGAATAACAAGAGTTCATCAATGTGGGACTACGGCAAAGTTCCTTACACATGCTCAGTAATCTATTTCTTCCATCTAGGCCACGGGTCCCAAAGGTTTGATAGCATCTAGAACAGAGCCACCAGCTGGTGATCACATTTTCAAAACACAAGAGCTTGTGGAGTGACATTTCACTTTCAAACAATATTTTTTAATAAATGAGGAGGAAAAGAAGAAATGAACAGTGGGTGGGGAGGAAAAATAAATCAGCAAAATGAAAGAAAAGGGAAAACAAATCAAGTCAGAGTAGAAGGAAGATAGGGAGGATAAGAAGAGGAAACTGGGAGGGAAGGGTGAGAAGAAAGGAAAAATAACAGTGGTCTCTGATCCCATAGTGAAGGAGCTGTGGAGGAGCAGAGATGGGAGGGAGGTCATCTCCTTGATACTCCACCACATGTTTTCCAGAAAGACACTGGCTCTCCCTGCCTATGGCATTGCTCAGCATGTTATGAACTGCAGCACAGAAACCACTAGAAAACAAGAAGGGAGACTGAGACTTGGGTGGGGGAGGAGTAACGTGAAAGGGTTAGACCTCCTCCTACACTGACCCCACCTCCCATCATCCCTGGCCTTTGGAGCCCAGGAAGATGGTGAAGCATGGATCCAGACTGCTGTTCTGTTGCCAAGGAGACAGCAATTACTCTGTGAGTTATGTAGGACTCTGTGTGTGTGTGTGTGTGTGTGTGTGTGTGTGTGTGTGTGTGTGTGTGCACTTTTTTTTTTGAATCCTGGGCCTGATGAGCTACCGTCAGCCACACTGCCCCCTCCAGCATCCCCACCCTCAGTTGCCACTGACTGTGCATGAAAGGTTGTGATAGCTGTAAACAGTGCCTTCCAAAGTGACAGATGCCCCTGCTTAGGGTAAGCATAGCAGGAGAGAATCCATAAAGTGGGTGGGAATACTGAAGCTGTTTTCTCTTCAGAAAATAAAACGGAAGAAGAGGAAAAAGGAAGAGGAAAAGAAGAAAGAGAGAGGGAGGGGAGGAACAAGGAAGGAAGGGAGGGGAGAAGGGAGGAAGGAAGGAAGGAAGGAAGGAAGGAAGGAAGGAAGGAAGGAAGGAAGAGGAAAGGTCAGAGAACAAAGAGCACCCAACATCTTCCTCAGAATCCAGTTTCTTATCCCAGGGACATTTTCATAGTGTTGGCTGCTAAGTGGATACAGTGCAGCACACGTTACCTGTGGGCTCTTGCCTACAGAGGATACACAGCCTCTGGGGGATTTCTACCTGTATGGCCAGTAGCAGGAGGAAGAGTATATCACGTGGGAATGCTAGACACACAAAGAAAAAAAAAACAGTTGAACTTAAAGAAGGGACACAGGGAGATGAGAGATAGTCAGAGACTTTTCCGGAGCCCAGTCTGAAGAGCAGAGCAGGTAGCATACCTTTAAGGTTGACAGTGGCTGGCACACTGAGGTAGGGAGACCCAGACCTCATCCCAAGACCCTCTTCTGGCCAATGATCCACAGCACACACACTGTACTGAGCAATACACAGTGGGGACCCATGCCAGTAGTAAGCCTGCTTAAGGGCCACTGATGTTCACCTGCCGGAAGAGGGATGAATGGGTGACAAGCCACTTCTTTCCTAGACACATCGGGTTCTTGGAGAAGGAAAAGGCTGGTGAACTGTCTCAACAGAAGCCATCTTCCCTTTTCATTTCCTAGTCATTCACTCACTTAACACATGCTTACAGAGAAGCCAGTGGTATCTTCAGTTGGAAGGGTAGTGACCAGGACTAGGGTGATGAGAGATTAAGTGATACCTTGGGCAGAGACTCAGAGGTTCTGCCAGTTTCTCCTAGAGAGCTGGAAGGAACCAAAAAGCTGAGATGGGCCAAGTCCCACAAATCATCTCCTGTAGGCCACCTCATTCAATTCCTGGGCCCACTCTCCCTGCTGACATGTATTCTTGAACTTCTTTGCCAGATACTGAAGAGGGCAGTGGTGTGGGTAGCCAAGTAGAAATGCCCAGAGGAGGAGAAAGCAGATGGAGTAGAACCAGGAAGGAGACACGGATGTGCTAGACACAGTGGAGGAACTTAAGCAACGTAATATGTATTCCCTCTGACTACACAGAAAGACTTATCAGGGCCAACAGCAAATCCAGCCTCGTTCTGCAAGCGGAAGGTGGCTATCAGAACCCAGTTTATGAGGGGGCTCAAGGAGGTTCTGGAGGATCCAGGGAGGCTTGAGCAGGCATGGTGGGTCCTAGAAGAGAGATCCCTGTGGTCATGGAAGGAGTCGCCTAGGAGTTCTGGAGGAACCAACGAGCTCAGAGCTAAGGCATTCAAGTGCAAGGAGCCCTTTCAGGACAGTGGATCCAAACTAGCCTCTCAGGAGGGAAGAGGGCAGCAGCATCCCTCCAGCAGTCAAATCAGCAGGCCCCGGGTTACATACATGCTTCAGGCTGAGCAGAGGTCACGCCTGTCATACGCCAGAGAATGAAGCTGGGATTTTCCAGGTCACAGGAGAGGAGGAAAATGATGCTTCTATCTTTTAATCATTCATTTCTCCCATTGCTTTCTTTTCTTTACCTTTTAAACCGTTTTCAAGCCTGCAGGACAGGGATATACAGTACTGTCTGTGTTGAGCAACCATCACCTCCGTCAGGTTCCAAGACCTTTCCCTTACTCCACCCAACAGCTGCTCCCTTTGCATGGCTTCTCCTAAGGAGATGTGATCAAATTCCTATTCACCTTGATTACGGCACTGACTCATGACAGATCAAAGGGAAAATTCCACCCAAGTCCCAGGTTAGCCAGCCAGGGAGTTTCCTGAGGTTACTTACGTGAGCATAGGTGACTCAAAAAGAGCTGCATCACCAAAAAGGCCAACACTTTTGTGATAACTAATGATAACTTGTGAATCCCACATCCTGGAGCCCCTGTACAGCTTGCAGGCAGATCCACTGGGAGCTCTCCTCTCCCCGGCAATGTGGTCATTGTTCACAGAACCTCATCACCAGCCTCTCGAGTCTTATAACTTTCTAAGCTACCTGGTCTTGTGATTTTCCTTAGCTTGCTTACAGGTACTGCCTTCAAACAGCTATGTTCCAATTCAGAGGAATTAGCTACACAAGAGTTCAACCCCCTCCCAGTCCCTAGCAACCACTAGATCCCTTTTTGTATTCTATGGAATTACCTATTCTTGTTGTTTTATATAGGTGGCTTCACATACTACGAGAACTTCCGTGACTGCCTTCTTTACTGAACATAATGTACCTGAGTTCATCTCTGTTGTAACATACACTAGAATTATTAGCTCACATTTGTAGTTAGTATTCCATTGCATGGGCCCCACATCTTGTTCAGCCATTCATCAACTAAGGAAAATCTATGCTTCCATTCACTGTTATAAGCATTTCCACAAATAGTCATATACAAATATTTGTCTAGAAACTTTACCTTCAGTTCCACAGGACATGTCTAGAGTGGAGTTGCTTGGCAATTCAGTAGATATCTCTTTCTTGTTTGTAAGTTACTAAGCTAACATTTCTGTCTTCAGGGTTCCAACTTGATTCAGAGTATAACTCCACACTTACTGACTTCCGTGTGTCAGGTGCACTCCCTCAAAGCCTAGGAGTCATATGTCCGATAGACTTTATTTCATTTATACAAATGGCAAGGCTTAGATGCAGATAGAATTTGTTTAGAGTCAATCAGCAGTCAGATGTCAAAAACTCGGAAGTCATTCCTGGTTTTGTTTTTCTCCAACACACATGGCTCTTACACATGTCCAGGACACCCTCTACCTAGAAGTCTCCATTTCGTGGTCCTTTTTGCAGAATTCAAAGCTCTCAATACTATAAATACTCATTCCATCCATGTAAAAGTGGTGTCTTCTAGATTTACTCTAGACAAGTGGCTGCAGGTGCTAATCAAATCTTAATTGGAGGAGGTGGGATATAAAGCTGGGAACATTCTTTCATTAAATTAATTTGGGCACAAATGAATTAGGGAAAGGCAAACAGAAATCCATTTTGATGACTCCAGCCAGCTGTGGGAGGGAGGTTGGTGTCATGGCAGGGCAGTCAGGATGGGACTTCCAGTTGGAAAGACACAACAGAACTGGAACAATATAAGCACCAGTCCCAAGAAGCATAGAAATGAGCAGCCCAGAGGGAGGAGCCTCAGGAGAGACAAGCTACAGGCAACAGAAGTGGGATTCTTACCCCCAGCACAGATCGAAGGCTCTGAGTTGTTGGCATATGCATTTAAACTGACTTGGCTCGGGGTAATAAGACCCTGCCTTGCTCCTCCCATCCTGTCTCCCAGCCAGGGAGAGGTGGTTAGTTAAGGACACAACTGGGCAGCAAAGGGGCTCTCAGTCCTCCATCTCCTAGACGGCTGGAACTCACAGTATGACCTTGAGGTGCATATACAAAGATGTGACCGGAACAGCTGGCTCCGTCCCCTGTAGCTGCACCTGTGGCATTTGTCAGCCAGCAGAACAGACGAGCACTATCTGTGCCTAGCCGGAGCCATCCATCAGCCCAACAGGAGGTAGGAGTGTGCACCACACTCACCTCCCAAGCGTTGTGCCCCATCCCTGCTCCAGAGGACCTCAGCTGCTGAGTATGGGATGGACCCGGAACACCTGCCCTGGAATGCTGTCAGGCAATTAGCACAGCAAATGGCCCGTAGGAGCCAATCTCCAGGGAGTCGCCCTCTCACTCTAGGCCCTGTTACCCCCATCCTACCTGCCCCTGCCCCTGCTCACCCAAGGGGTTGTCTCTAGACTGCTGATGCAGATATAACTCTTTCTCCCTGTGGTGTTTGTCAGCCAGAATCTTTTCCTGCTCTCCTGACGTTGCACGTCTGGGGCTGGCCTTCACACACCCCAGATCCAACCTCACCTGGTTATTCTGCCTCAGAATCATAGCACCAGACTTTGATCAGATCAGGAAATAAAGGATGGGCTGCCAGTAAACGCTGCAAAGGAGGAGACAGGGCCACAAAGCTGTAGGAATGACCGGCTGTGAGGGCGCAGGTGAGTGCCAAATAAGAATAGAGGGAGAGACTTGGACAGGAAGGAACAAAAGAATCCACTTTGGAGACAGCTGTGGCAAAGAATGAGGAGGAGGAGGTACAAGGTTCCCAGGTTTCTGACTTTTCTTCAGTGCGGCTGCACACAACAGGCTGGGTATGCGTGGACAGCTCCAAGGGCCCAAAACCCTATGTGTAGCCAGCAGCATGCCTAAGAACAAGCTAAGCCACGTTGATTCAACTGATTCAAACAGCAAAGAATGGGGTGTAGATCATCAGGTCTAAACTTAGGTAGACTTTAGAATAGTTGTCTTGTGCCCAAGAGGACAAGATTGACAGTAATTCTTTAACAGTGAGATTTTAGTATAGGAGATACTGGAGATCCATGTCACACGAGAGACGTGTATGCTGATTTTAGAGAAAATGGAAAGTCACAGAAGGCTTAAAAACAAGGATATGACAGGTCAGGACGTGGCCTTAGGGACAGTTACCATGATGGCCTGAGACTGAAATGCTTGGATCCAAGGGAAGAAAAATTGTAATAGACAAGATAATAATATAATTAAGTTGATAGCAGACAGATTTTTGTCCCCACCCCCCAAAACCAACCTGGTAAAACAGTTGTACAAACACAAATGTTCCATACACAAAGGGAGGGAACAGAATGTGGCTAAGGCAGGCAGGGCCTTCTCACGTCCCTGTGCCCAGTGCTCATTCATATGAGAGTCTGGATCTCAGTCAGAGAGGAATAGACTGTGATAGTTACCAGGACCAACACTGGATGCCTGAAGAGGTCAGACCTGTTGTTCATCAGGTTAAGGAAAGCAAGAAGGGACAGGAGAGTGGGAGTCAGCCCTGAGCCACCTTCCTAGTGACCACAACCCTTGCCTAGCTATTCATTTCGCCTTTCCAGCCTCGCTGCTTCCACGACAGAAACAAGGATCTCTGCACCTTCTCCCTGGCTGAAAGGAGAAGGGCAAATGTAGTTTAGGCTGAGAGGGAGCCCAGGAAGTGGAAAGTATAGAAGGACAAAGCAAACTTCTCAAAGTTAGAGGATCCATAAAGTGTGTGAGTCTGAGGATGATTCCCCCTTTCCCAGGAAGTACTACAGCACAGTTTAGTGGTACCCAAGCCACAGGACTGATGCTCAGTGGGCGTCTGTTGGGGCTGGCAGTCTGAGTGGTGAAGGCAGGCAAGCAAGAAAGGGAAGAGGAACCTTCCAGCCCTGGGAGGGTGGGAGGCCTGCCAGCTGCCTCCGGCTCAAGTTCGGGGATGAAGCCTGTTCCCAGAAGAGCACACAAGTCTCCTCTAGGTGACCAGACTTTCCTCTCCATCTTCCTTTCTGGATAGGGCAATGTGGAATATTCAATGTCAAATGAGGATGTCACCTCAGCGCACATGAGGGGCACCTGTCCTGGCCGCAATGTAAACACCCTTTGTTAGAGAAGAAAAATGGAGAAAAACGTCCTAGAAGACCTTTTAGCCGGCCACCCCATCTCTGGCTTTGGGCTGCAGGGATCCAGGGCAGACCCTGTCCACCTCTTACCACACAATGAGATTTTTTTTTGTTGTTGTTCAGCTGTGTTCTCCCAAAACAAGCCTACACAATTAGTTTCTTCTTGTTTCCCGAATTGTTTTTGCCACCGTTAATTATTTCACACTCCATATACAAGAGTTATTGGGGTGGGTAATGGGAAACAAGGGATCACTTTGAGGGGGCATCACAGCCTTCAAGATTTGTGAAGGCAACTTTGATTTGTTTCTCTCTTCTGCTGCCCGCCTGAAAGAAGAATCAGAGAGCACCGGAAGAACAGGAGTGTGGTGCTGGGGTGGAGCAGGAGGGTGGAAGGCAAATGCCGCCGCCTGAGGTTCCATGTAGACATGCTCGGCCACTGACCTATGACTCTGGAAGGGGACATGCCCAGGGGAGAAAGCAACCACTCTCCTGTCACTCAGATCATACTTATCTTGTTGCAGCTCTTTAGGTTGGGGAGGGGTGCAAACCAGGGGATGCCTTTGCTCCATAGCACAGCAAAAAGGGACACATTCATGTCTTGTCATTGTGCTGGGAGTTCAATATGCATCACAATAGACCTGTGTGACAATAAATACTACAAATATCTTTGTTCAGTTGGGAAAGCAGCGGGGCTCAGAGAGAAGTTAAAGGACTTTCCTGATAACACATAGCCAGGAATTAGAACAGCCCAGAACAGAAGCCAGGTCTGCCCCATGCTTAACTCCCATTCATCTCATGGTACTGCCTCCGGCTAGCCAGCAGAGCACAGATATTCCTTGAGAAAGATGCCCCAAGGAGGAGGACACTTACCTGAGTCAGGAAAAACTTAGTCCCTACAGTCACCCCTCTAATGTCATGGTCCTCAAGGTACACCCACTACCAGGCTCTCCTCTAAGAAGTTCCTGTGGCTACTACAATCCTTTTAAGTAAAGAGGTAAAATCAGACACTGTAAGAGTTGCTTAAGGAAGTATTTGTGGAGCTCAGACAACTTCCAGGTACCTCAGGTTGGTCAAGGTCTCTAGGCCTATAAAACTCAGCCAAGTGAAGCCATTCAGGCTCAAGTTAGTATATTAGTTAATTTCACTGCTTTGTGACAAAATGTCTGGCAAGAGCTCCCTAAGGAAGGGTTTATTTTGTCCCATTATTTGAGGGTATGGCCCATCATGGGGAAGACAGTATGTCAGCCTGAGCTGTGGTGGCGGGACAGTAAGGCAGCTGGTCTTTCTGTATCTGCAATCAGAAAGCAGAGGGTTGAGGGCTAATGTACAACTGCTTTCTTATTTTTTCATTTTCATGCGTCCCAGAGTCCCAAACCCCCCATGGGTTAGTAGTACCCACTTCCCTCCTCTGTTAAAACTCCAGAAACACCCTTGTAGACTCACACAGAGGTGTGTTTCCTAAGTGATTCTAAGTCAAGCTAAGTGAACAAGGAAAATTAGCCATCAAAGCCAGTGATGGATCAGGCGATAGCTATATGGGAGCTTCATTCAATGAAGACAGTTAATCTCTTGGAAGGTGCCACATCCCCTATCCCCCAAAGTTTCCTATCCTGAGTAATTAGAAGCTGGGTACTTTAGCCAGATAGATGCAGGGAACTAACCAAAGATGTTAGTGTATGCCCATGACTCTACCCAGGCAGCACCCTGCCTCCTACCCTCCATATATGATTGTCACAGATACTCAGAGTGAGGACAGAACCTCTCTGGGTTAAATGAAAAAGTTGTACATATTGCTTAGCCATGTCCCTGGCAAAAAGCAAGTGTTTCAGCATGTGGTAGTGACTAGGGCTGTACATACCACAGAAAGCCAACTCTGGCCCAGCATGTATCCATGGTCGGTGCTGACCAGTATCTGTACACATTCCCAGCCTTCCTTCAGCACCCAAAAAGGAAAGTGCTCTCAGGCCCAGACCACAGTGAGTGTAGGCTTGATCAACAGTTCAAAGGGGACAGAGCCAAGCACTGTGTGCTCATTCTTAACCAATGTCCAAACCAGCTCCACAGAAGGGCTACCTAAGTGAGCTGAACTGGCTGCTCTCCCCACCTTGTATGAAAGGGTACCTAGTGGAGGAACAGCCCCTGTCATTGAACATATATTTCCAAGACTGCTAACCAGGCTTGTTCTAAGAGAAAATTCTCCCAAGACTCCTGGCCTCCCCAAGTCGCAGGAAGGATTCTCTGAAGGCCTTTATGCTGGCCCTCTTGGGAGTTTCTCAGCCTGTTTCTTACTAGAGAGGAAAGCTGAGTTCAAGCCTTAGCTCATCCTCCCTGCATGAGGAGAGTTCCTGTTCACACGAGTCAGGGGGCTTGCAGGAGACCACCCAACAAGCAAGGAAGTTACACTGCTTCCTACTACCTGTTTAACTATCCACACAATCAAGGCAATGGAAGACAAGAAACACACACACTGTCCATTTGGTGACTGTGGAAACCAAGAGTCAGAGAAAGAAAGGCATTCAGCAAACCTCAACAGCACAGAGGGTGGCACTAGAGTGCCACAGTGTCTGGAGTGTCCACGATAGACAGTAAGGATTCTGGAAAAGGGAGTAAGTAAGCTAGGACCCTAGTGTGGGATCCCTGAATATACAGCTGTGCATATGGTTGAAGGGGCTGTGCCAAAGAAGGTAGAGGCTCTCAGCTGACTAGACTCGGCTATTACTATGGTCATGATCCAACATAGTCTCCAGGGCCACTTGGGTTTGTTGTCTGGTGAGTCAAAATGTGGCAAAGAGCCAGTGGTCATAAGAGCTCACTGCACCTACCCAAAGCCTTCTGAGGAAATGAAACATCTCACTCTTCCTTAGCTGTAAGTACTCTTATATTGAAAAGGTTGAAAGCAGAACCCTGGGCTGACCTTTGAGGCAGATGGTGGCAGGGGACAAAAAAAGGGACTGACCTACAGTCATCTAGCAACTACTGAACTTTGGACATGGACCCATGCATTCAAAGCCCAACTCTGCTGTCTCCTACTTACACGTTGTCAGGAATATTCCTTGTAACCTCTGTGACCCTCAGGCTCATCCTCCGCAAGTCAGAAGAGATGGCAGCTACTCATAAATGTGTAGTGACATACCAACTTCACCTGGCAGTTCGAAACTCCTTCTTCTAGTCCCCCCTTCTTGAGAAAGCTGATGCACGGGGTATTTGGAAGCAAGGATGGCAGAGCCAGGGTTAGATGTACAACACCATCTCCCTATGGTCAGAATGGATAGTTCAGGGACTGCTGCCAGCATAGGTGGCTGATGAGTGACCTGTCCAGACACAGAAAGAGATTAAGACCATATTTTGGCTAGACAAAGGAAGCAAGGGATGGACCAGACCTCAAAGGCCATGACAAAGGCTAGGTAGTAGAAGGAGAGAAGAAAACCTAGACTGAACAAGGAGCTGCCTCAATTTTCCAGGAGAACCAAGAAGATTTCTGGCCAAGCTCAAGCAACCAGGAACAGGAAATAGCCTTGTGGGTCACTGAACCCCCATCCTGAGCCACATACTGTCTTATAATGTACTCTGTACCACCTTCCTGCAAAGAGATGATTGCATCCTTTCTGAAAAATAAAGAACAGGAGGGAGAAGGCGAGCCCTCCCTTCTCTCCCTCCCTTCCCCTTCCCTCCTACTCTCCCAGCACCTCCTCCCTCCCCACCTCCCGCCAGCTCTCGCTCTCCGTTGCTAAGTAGATGGTAGGTTTATTTGCGGCTGTCGGTTCCCAGTAGAAAAATTTCGTCTTGGAGAGCCGCCTGGATGGAAATGGCTTCAGCACCGATTTCATGGAGAAGGTCTGTGCGGTAATTAGTGTTCACGAGGGAGGAATTGGACTGGCAGGCTCCCAAGAAAACTACTCCCCAAAAGTTAGCTGGAGTCCAGAGGGCTACATCAAATGCAGTTCCAGAGTGTGCCTCTCCATCTATATATAGACTTGAAGACAAAAAAAAAAAAAAAAAAAAAAAATGGGAGGCTTGGTGGCTGAAGGTTCATGGGGGGACTGGCTGTGGAGGTAGAGGCAGCCTGAGCTGCAGAGACCACTGCACAAAACATGGTCTCTACAGCTCCTCTTCAGCTTCTTGCTTAGCCCCTGGTGCTTTTTTCCTTCTTAACTGCACCTTGCTCTTTGCCCAGAACAGAACTTTGGTAAGAGAGAAAAGGACAAAAAGAGAGAGGGGGAGAAAGGGAAGGGAGCAGAGGGGAAGGTCGGGCTGGCTCCAACCTGGTCAGCAGAGGACTGAATTTCTGAAGTCATGCCCTATACTTCCCTGCTAACCTTGTCCTCCTGAGTGCCCAGCCATCCCTCCTTTATCTCTCCATTAAGGGTTCATTTGGCATTTCTGCCTCCAGAAAAATCTCACCTAACACCCTCCTCTGCCCTTTCTTCCTCTGGGCACCTGTAGCTGAGACATGATCAGCCACCCAAAGTTGTGTGTGTGCCATGGCTTCCTTCAGTGTTGCTTCTCTTCACAGCCATGCCCTTAGCTTCGTGCCTCCAAGCTTCTCCCTCTCTTCCCATCTATAGACCAGAGTGGGACAAACAGTAGCTCCTTATGGAAGGAATTAAGAATAGCAGGTCTCAGGGGTTAGATGCTCTTTCTGGTCCCATGTAGCCACGTGGAAAAGTAGAATTAAAATTCTGGGCTTTGATTCTTTCTCCCTGTCTTCAGTTGCTGGCATATCCACAGAACAACCTGTTCCTTAGGTAACAGGCCAGGGTCTGAGATATCATGACCTTGATAGAGGACCTCATCCTGACCTCTTACCCAAGTTTCTGCCTTCAGCCTTGAATCTGTTCACAACAAGGTGCTACAAGGACCATCTTTACCATCAACTCCAACCTTTATGTACCCCGAACCTTCTGCTCTCCACTGGCTTCACCTATCTGCTGGACATCACTTAAGTCAGTCTGATACTTCAAGGGTGTGAGAAACTAGAGATGGGGTCCATGTGGTCAGCCTTGACTATGACACACAGATGCCCATTAGCAAAAAGTCCAGGGAGAAAAGGCTAGAAGACAGGCCTCTCTTCCACCCATCCCTTGCTGTCCTGAGCTTTCCAGTTGGCTCTCCAGGCTGGGAGGCGTGATCATTCAGCCAAGACAAGGTCAAGTGTGTTAGAGAGCAAAGGTAAAAGATAGATCAAAGAGAAAAAGGCAAGTCAGCTGGGAGAGTCAGACCCTTTGGATGGCAAAAACCAAAGGGTACTGCAAAACCTCTTCCAAGTCCTAGTCCTTCCCATCCTCCAATCATCTCTAGAATAGAGCCCTAGCCACTTCTATGAACACATGAGTGCCACAGACCTGTCACTCCAGCCACTGCCCACTATCTACCCAGAAAGGGCAGAAGGCCTGGCAGGATGCATCCATATGTCCACACACGCATTTATTCCTCTGTTGCCCTCCACCTGGTGACAAGCCATGGAGCTATTCTCCCATCTGTTGATGCACACATGGTCTTCTGCCTACACAGTTGGAGACCTCTCATGCTGCTTGTGTGAACTTTCTCCTGCTCAGGGTTCAAGTTGCCCTGAGCTCTCCAGCTTCTTGCTACTCCCCACTCATCTCCAAAGGACAACAGTGGATCTGATCTGTAGTTACCTTACTGTGTTGGAGTGGCTGCTGAGCCTTGACCTGCACACATGTCCTCTCCCTCATCTATAAAAGAGAAGTGAGTACTTTCTGTTCCTTCCTCATCCCCACTCACTCGTTCATTGGCTCTAAAGACATGGACTCAGCAATATAATCAAACTCACTTCACAGAAAAGGAAACTAAGGTCCGTAAAGATTCTTTGACCCATTGAAGGTTATAATTTACCCATCAAGTACGTTCTCAGGGCCTCCATACACCATTCTCTTGTAAACGGTTGTCCACTCCTCACCCTGTGCTTCTGCCATATAACAGAGGCACAGGGGATACCTGTCCATGGGACATGGTGCTGGTTCCCCAGTCGTGGAGTTCACAGAGGTCTCTTGAGAACTCAACAGGCATGTGGATGTAGTGCCTAGACCTCACCAGATTCCTTCCTAGCTGGCATTTGTTCCTCCTGCTCTCCCATAGCCACCCCCTGGATCTGCCCAGACATCCTTTACCAAGGCTGCCAGAAACTCTGTACCACTTCTGAATCCAAGATCCAACTCCTCCAAACACTGTCTAAAGCACTCCCACTTTACTCTCTCCTTCCCTCCCAGCCCACCTTCCCAGGTCTTAAAAATTCCTCTCACAAAAGAAACAATTGACATCACACTACCTCTATGGGGAAGCATGAAGCTCTAGCTCTTTGTCACCCTGGTCCCTGCCAGCTCATTACAGCCTCCTGTCATTAGCATATTAGATGCATGAGGTAAACAAAACAAACTTGCATCTGAGATTCTCAATGCACACCAAGAACCCTCTGAGCTGCACCACAAGCTGGCTGTGCAGAAAGACAGGCGGGGCCTCTGCTCTGGGGAGCTTAGATGAGCGTAGGTACATGCACAAGTGACATGCGCAGGTCCAATGAAGAGAAACAGAGAGTGGCAGACAGTCTAAAGGCTAAAGTCATTTTTCACACCACGAGGGATGCCAAGCATCATATCACATCCATCTCTACTGACAATAACAGTAATATCAATACTCTGCACAATTCAATGGATCCTAGGGGCTCTCCTCACCTATGACCCCAGCAGATGAGCATCATTATTGCCTGTTA
>JADRCC010570541.1:0-12989 GCA_019843855.1 Hylomyscus alleni | reverse complement strand
ACAAGAACACAAGTGTCAGCCCAGTCTACTATACCCAGCGAAACTCTCAATTATCATAGATGAAGAAAACAAGATATTCCATGACAAAAACAAATTTATACAATATCTTCCCACAAATCCAGCCCTACAAAGGATAATAGATGGAAAACATCAACATAAGGAGCAAAACTACGCCCTAGAAGAAACAAGAAAGTAACCTTTCAACAAATCCACACAAGCTTAATTCTACCTCTTGCAACAAAAACAACAGGAAGTAACAATTACTTTTTCTTAATATCTTAATATGAAAATTAATATTACCAACATATCCTAATTGATTTAAATCCAAAAATATGAGAAATTAGAAATTTGTTGATTGTCATTCAATGGTCTCTCTGGTTTGGTAATTGGAGAAATAGGTCCAATATTGTACAATCCATATACACTTTCAGCTTGTTTGTTTGTGACAATGTCTTGTTGTGTACAACATAATGATCTTGAGATCTTGCTTCTCCTATCTCAGCCTCTCTATTTTGGGCTTGTACCACAGTAAGAGCCAAGATTTTAAGCTCTACTAAATACAAAGCAAGCAAGCAAACAAACAAAAGTCTGTGTATGTGTGTGTGTGCATGTATGTGTGTATATGTGTGCATGTGTATATATGTGTTTGCATCTACGTGTATATATGTGTTTGTATGTATGTGTGTGCTTGTGCACACTCGAGAATGCATGTGGAAGGCAGAGGTGCCCTTTGAGTGTCCTTCCTCCAGAGTCTCTCACTTGGACCTAGAGCTCACTAAGCCAATAGTTATTGGCTTTTTACATGAGTTTTAGGGATTAACTCAGATCCTTATACTTGCACACCAAGTATTTATCAACTGAACTTTTTCTGCAGCCTCAATTGTACCCTTTTGATATATATAAGGAAGGCAGTTTGAAACAAGTTAGACTGGGAGATTAACCCGCATCTCCTAATAGTTTATGAAGGCCTCTTACTAGAGAAAAGAAAATTTGGGCTGGAAATAACTGCACAGAGAATGTATCCAAGCAGCAAAAGAACCAAACCCATCCTTCTTAAGGAAAACTAAGTAGTTACGAATGGGTAAGGTAGGCATTAAATTGCATTTGTTAGAGGCTGTATGAAAATTATATAAATTGCCTGGATCTATGAGGAAGCCAACAGCCCAATTTTATGGCCAGCACCCTGTTCCTGACTGATGATATCTGCTTCCCCTAGTTCCAAAATTCTGACCCTCAGTTATTTAGTTTTTGATTGCATGCCAAGAAGTGGCTCTCAACAATCCCTCACCAAGCTATCTACCAGCCCTTCACCACTTCCCTGAGTTTGAATCCTACTTGGTGTTTGAGCCCTTGTGATCGCACACATCCCAGCACCTCTGTTTGAATTTCTCTACTTAGAGCAGTGGTTTTTGACTATGCTGTGACCCTTTGATATAGTTCTTCATCTTATGGTGACCTCCAAGCATAAAATTATTCCATTGCTACTTGATAACTGTAAATTTGCTACTGCTGTCAATCCTAATGTAAATATTTGATAGTCACATACTTACAGGATATCTCATATGTGACCACAAAGGGGTCTCAACCCCCAGGATGAGAACCTCTGACTTGATGATAGTGCAGAAACAATGTGCTTCAGCCACTTTCTTTTGTCTGACCACCGTTTTTTTTTAAACCGTTTTTTTTTTTTTTAAAAAAAAACGGTTCTGCTTATATTGTTTTGAACACAATTAGATCATTATTTATTGAGAGCCAGTCTGGCTGAAGACAATACATGTCACTTATAAATTTCATTTGAGCTGGTGGTGGTCGCCAATAATTTTGCATGGTCTTAGTTTAATGACCACCAGATGCAACTATGCTGCCACCTATTGGTGGTATAACCTACATGTAAGGGATGCGCTTGGAGAACAATATGCTTCCATACAAAAGAAAGTCTTGGTTCTCAGATGCCAGATGTTTATAATGACCTTTCCTTAAGTTGGCTTTCTTTGATAGAAATAGCATTTTATCTTGATTGTTTAACACACTTACAAAGAGGATTAGCAGGTTTTATAAATAGATGTCAGTAGCTCATAAGTGCCCAAGGTTTCTATGTATATTTGGTGTGAGGTGGCTTTTTTTTTTTTTGAGACAGTCTCACTACGTAAGCCTGGCCATCCTGGAGTTCACTATGTAGACCAGGTTGGCCTCCAGCTTACATTTGCCTCTGCTTTAGATTACTGAGATTAAAGGCTAGTGTCACCAGGTCTGGTTTGAACCCATAGATTTTTGTTTTGTTTTATTTTTCAAGACAGGGTTTCTCCGTGTAGCCCTGGCTGTCCTAGAACTCACTCTGTTGACCAGGCTGGCCTCGAACTCAGAAATCTGCCTGCCTCTGCCTCCGAAGTGCTGGGATTAAAGGCGTGTGCCACCACTGTCCTGCTGGAACCCATGGATTTTTAAAAGTATGATGACCAAATGTTTTAAAGAGAAAGTTTAGTGCTTTTATTGTTTTTGAACTTCTGTTTTAATTTGATGGCCCTGCTATCTTTCCCCACCTTTAAAGAACATTATTCTGCTCAAATTTATCAAGTCTTCCTTGGTAAAAATTCAAAACACAATTTTGTAAAATGTTGGCAGCAAAATTCAGGGGAGTAGGAGTCTAAAGTGAGCATACTACATAATAATAAACTATATTATTTGAGCAAACTGTCTTAGATGAAGAGTGTTGAGACCGAGCTGGGCTAGCCTGAAAGCTTAGGTAACACCTCCTTTAAGGACCTGAAGTTTGCTTTAGGTGGACTGCTTGGGAACTGTGAATTGTGGGCTGGCGCACATTTTCACAGTTGAATGAGGCTCAAGAGTTCAGTGAAAAAACAATTGAACTCTCGACACGAATGACGTTAGACAGGAATGACAGGCTAGGTTAATGTGGGATTGGGGAGGGGAGGGAAGAACATGAGAGTCACGAAGGTGAAAGATCTCTGTGGGCTGGAACACATCATCTGAGTGGGGATGTTGATCCCAAGTCAAGTGTGACACCATTCTTGAGGCTGGAGCACCTGCAGTAAAGACGGAAGCGTCCACACGTTGACCGATGGATTGCGAGGGCCTCCTTTCCCAGGAGACCTAAGCTAGGAGATGGATCACTGACACTGCCTGTGAGGTGAGTTCCCATTGCAGAGTTTCCCCCCTCAATTATACCTGGGAATTCCTTAGATGAGCCAAACATCATAGATTCATCCATTTAGTAGACCTTAAACAAGGTCTTTTAAAAAAATCTTCATGAAACCTCTATTTACAAACACAGTCACTAAAAATAAAGTCAAAGCCAGAATGATGGCATTCTTCCAAATCCTTTGCCACTCTTGAAAACACGTGGGCAAAAGAGATAAGAGAACCACCCCCACCCTCAATCTGAGTTCCATATTGAGACTCTGTCTCAAATTCATACATAAACAAAATAAAAAGGCCAAGCAACCAGAAGTATAAAGTAAGAAGCCCGTTAGTTTGGGCATTTGATGAGCAGCAGACAGCAGGCAGGTGGTATTAGGGACAGAAAAGATGGCTTGGGAGAAGTGTTTCTAACGAACCAGGAATAGAAACAGCTGTGGACAGGAAGTACCCTGAAAGAGACACTTGTGAGTGAAAGGAAGGGAATTAGAAGGAGGGTAGACACTCAGTTCTGATAAAGTTTTGGCTAGGTCAAAAGGAAGCTCTCCGGTCAAAGTTATTCATTGAAGGAGCATCCTGTAGCAATGAGCCTTTGACTACACTCAAGCATTAGCCTGAGGAAACGCGGTATTAGTACCATATAGGCTCGGCATCAAATGGTGCGTTTCCATCCCTTTATAGAGAGCCCTTGCAGTCTTAGGGTGGGTGTGACCCACCTCACCCTAAACAGAGCTTTCTGACAGCTGGCAGGCTCAAGCCTCTAAGGAAGAGGAGCGGCAGAGTGGGCCGCTGGGAGCCGTTAATACAATGGCAGCATGTCTAAAAGAAAAAGAAAGAAAGAAAGAGAGAGAGAGAGAGAGAGAGAGAGAGAGAGAGAGAGAGAGAGAGAGAGAGAGAGAGAGAGAGAAACAAAGAAACAAATAAAGAAACAAAGAAACAAAGAAAAAAAAAAACCTGGGCTGAACTTCCCCAGCTGAAGGAAGTAGGAAAGTAGCAGGCTTGCAAAGGTCACCTTGGCAACCTGACCTCTGCCGGAAGGAGACCTGAATACTTGACTGTGAACTTTTACTAACTTTTCCCCCTCCCCTGCCAGTTTTGACTGCTCACTTCTGACTCGTCTTGTTTTGTTTTTGATTTTGTTGTTGGTTGTTGTTTTTTTTTAATCAAGTTTACATGATTATATTCAGCTAATTTGGGCAACCTGGGTTCACTTGGACCCAGTGAGTACCCTATAAATTAAGTTTTATAAGTAGGTAGGATAGCTACAGAACCTAGGGAAGAGGAAAGAAAAGGAGAACTTCTAAGCCTGGCCCCTGACTGACTGGGAGACTGGCCCCAAACATTCCTATCTCTTTAGAGGAAGAAGCCTGAAGACTTCAGGGTCTGGCTCTCAGCCAGAAGAAGGAAGCCTTTAAGACTCTGGGAATGGACTTTTTGGAGGCTTCCCAAGCCTGAGGCTTTTGCCCCTGGAAGTGAGCTTGCTCAAGCTACCCTCTAGGACTTAACCAGCAGCTGCAAGCAGTAAGAACTCTTTCCAGCCTTGGCCTTAACAGACCAGAATTCGTTCCCATAGCTTCTCACAATCTCTAAGATCTGATTTACAGACATGCTTGTTTAGCACACCGAAGCCCACCAAGATTGTTGAGCTGTAATACTTTTCAGAGTTGTGATGGCTCTCGGCCAGCCTCCTGCTGCTTCTAAGAGTTAGAGCCTGTTCTCAATCCCATATGGCAATCTGTCTATAGCTATTTTATCCTGTTCAAGATTGTTAATTCTGAATTAACAACAAAGAACTTCCCATTTGTCCTTTTCATTGGCTTACTCTATTCTTGAGGAGTGTGGAACAAGAACCCTGAGACAGAAGAAAGTCTCTCCTCCCAACTCCAGCTGATTTAGCGATTGCATTTGGCTGGGTATCACAAAAAAGCCAATAGAATTACTGATTCAGCAGAATCCCTTCTTCAGAATGGTGAGAGCAATTGATTTCCCCTGCATCCATTTTTTTCCCTAGGAAGGTTGTAAGAGAGAGCCTCTATGATCAACAGTAATCCTCTCAGTTGAAAACACTGAAGGTCTTTCAGCCAAATAAAACAAGCCCTAGTGACTAGCGTGCTTACCAATTGGAAGTTTCAGAGTTCAGGCTTGCTACAAGTGACTGGATCAATCTTCCACAGCCCTTGACATTAAGATATTGATCTTATTTTAGTTTCTGTTTCTTTTCACAGAAACCTCCCCATTTCGCGGGGTTGAGGTGAGGTCCTAAAGAAACTTAAAGTTTCTGGCTCGGATGACATCCTGCATTACAGGGACTACACCTGGTCCCCTGATTGCTCTTAGGGTGTGGGTGGGAAATCTGCACTCTGTACTCCTGATGTCTTTTGAATCCTAAATGTCACCTGATCACAGGCCCTGTCTTTTGACTCCCCTTTGGGCTGCCGGTTGCTACACGTAAGTAGTAGGTTTGTCAAAGACCCCGTGCTAGTGTCAGGTTTGCCTGGCCTCTGTCAAGAATGCTGTAACTAGGCAATGAGCTATGGGAAGATCGCTAGCTGCATGCCCACAGAGGGCTTCCCACCAGAAGTTGGTGGGTGTGCAGGAAGGCAGAGGCCTCTTGTAAGCTTGGTCTAGAGTCTCATGGCAAGGTAGGTGATGTGACATAAGGCTGTCCTGTCCTCTTGGCGGAGTAAGGGGTGGTAAGAGAGCTTTTTCCTTAGGATATGGGGAAGTTCTCAATGTTGTTCTACACTGTCTGAGGCAAGGAACAATGGGTGGATACACAGTTCTGGGTGTCCCAACAGGACCAGAGTCATTGCTATGTTAGTGCTTGTGTGAATTGATTGGTTTAGGACCCTAACAATTGGCAAACGTCTCAAGCTGTAATGATAACCTTCATTGCTCCCTTCAGGCTCCATGTTTAGAAAGTTTTAAGTTTTAACTCAAGTCTGATAACTCTAATGTGTTTCAAATAAGTACAGACTTTGCAGGAGAATGCTAGCTAACAGTTTATGGAGTCTAGTCTATGTGTACTTGGGAACTGAGTTCAGCACTCCTGGGCATGGTAATGATTGGTTGATGTTTAGCAACAGTTCTAAAATGTGTTTCTGGAGGAGGATGCTCTCTCCTAGGTAGGAAGCTCTCTTCCTAATAGGAAGTACATCCCATGGCATCCCCATTGTTGTCTCTCTAAGGAAATGTGCAGGCTTTTTTTTTTTAAGTTTGAATTGTGTTTATTGACACAGAGCTGTAAAAAGAACAATCATTTTATGTTCAATTTTTTAAAAGGTCCATAGAAGTCAGAGAGGAAGAAATAGTCACATAATATATTAGACTTTTTTTAGTAAATTTTATAATAGGAAAATTTAAAAGATTTATTTATATTACATATGCATGTATATTTGCCTGAACATATTTATATATGCCATATGTGTCTAGTGCAAGTGGAGGCTGGAGCAGGCTTCTTTTAATCCTTTTCTCTAACTAAGAGGTAATGTCCGTCTCACTTACTTTCCCATTATAATCTGGAATGGAAATTTTTGGTTTTGGTTTTGGTTTTAATTAGAGCCCAATCTTTTTCTTTTTCTTTTTTATGTAAAAATTGTTTTATTTATATGAGTGTTTGCCTGCACATGTGGTTCCATATTCTGCCTCTCTTGGTGGTGGTTCCATATTCTGCCCAGACACTGGTACATCAGTTCAAAAAGGACAGGGCAAAGTCTTGAATGCATGGGGTCTACAGTCTGCCTCTTCCCTCTGGGTTGTCAGACTGAACACCAGACGGAGGAGGGTGAAGGAGAGTCTGGGTTGAATAGGAATGCCAAAAGCATTACAACTCTTAGCAGCTCTTAGGAAAGGAATAAAGAAGTTCAGGTAGCTGGCACAGGGCAGGTGATGGGGGGGGGGCAGGGCAATGGGAGCCCAGCCAGGCAGTTGGGTCCAAGGTTTAGTGATGACTGCTTGGAAGTGGGGGGGGTAAGAGAGCCTTCCCCCAAGTAAAAAGAGCCAGTCTCAGACAATCCTTGGTGAAATAGCTTGTGCTCTTTATTCCATGTGAGCAGGGACTATATGAGCTTTGGGGAGTGGGATGGGACTTGGGGGGTGTCTTAAGGTCTTACTGCTATGAACAGACACCATGACTAGTCAACTCTTATAAGGATAACATTTAATTGGGGCTGGCTTACAGGTTCAGAGGTTCAGTCCATTATCATCAAGGTGGGAGCATGGCAGCATCCAGGCAGACATGATGGAGGCAGAGCTGAGAGTTCTACATCTTCATCTGAAGGCTGCTAGCAGAATACCGACTTCCAGGCATCTAGGATGAGGGATTTATAGCCCACACCTGCGGTGACACATCTACTCCCACAGGGCCACACCTCCTCATAGTGCCACTCCCTGGGCTGAGCATCTAGAAGCCATCACATGCTCCAAGGCCCAGTCCTCTTGGCCCTTGGAGTGTTATGGGTTTCAAAGCTCACCTAATTACATCATGTCTGCTCTCTGTGCTGCTCACACACTGTTGTCCATATGCTGCCCATCACTTCCTTGAGTAGCTGCCCATAGAACAGTCACCTACGTCTCTACCCTGCTCTGATTGCTGCTGTTGGCCCACTTTTGTGCCCAGAAGGAAATGCTATCTCTTCATAACAGGTGAGCAAATGTTGCTCTTGTACCTTAGTGTGGCACTTATCCAGATCTGTACACTTCGGTTTTCTCTACATAAATAAAAGCAATTATACATACTACTCTGTACTCTTGTCCTAGTATATTTTGGAATTTTTAAATTCATTTCATAAAGGGCCTTATTTCTCATGATTAGTAGGAGTCTTGGAATAGATGTACTATTTATTTTTCAAGCAATTCCTGTTGATGGAGTCACACTAGAGATTTTTTACCAATTTGACTTTAATGAATAATTAATTTTTTACCACTAATCATGTAACAAATATGTCCTTTGTGTGGGGGGGGATGGCACTGAGGATTGAAATTAGGGTCTGTGCATACTTCTAGGTAAGTGTCACCTCAGAGCCACATCCTTATTCTAACACCTGTGACTTGCAACATGTGACCTTGTGTACTAGACATTAAAAAGATAGAGATAGATTTTATCCAGTAACTACTGTCCGTAGTGGAAAGTCTTAAGATTTATTCTACTTGCTACAGAGGCAACTGGGCATCTCAAAGACAACAAGGGAGACGAGAAATGAGCAGGGTTAACCCTGGGAAATGAAAATGAAGAAAAACACACGGGAAAATTGACCAATGTAAATGTGATGGTGCAGCTGTGTGGAGAGTCTTGAAGCTAGATTTCTGACCTCCCACAGTGATGGATAGTTACATTTCAAAGGAATGACTTTCACATCCTTGAGAATGATATTCAGAGGTTGTAGGCTATATATATATATATCTCAAAGGGACAAAGGTCTTAACTGTTTATCATAACAGTTAAGAACAAGTTCAGTTCTTAACCAAAGTTAAGAAGTTTCATAGAGCTTTTAAAACTAAATGCTCTATGAAAGAAGGTGTCAAGTGTTGGCTGAACTTGAGCTGTTTCAGACTCCAACTCAAAGGGAACCTGAACTGTTCCAGTGATAGGGCTGGTGGGCCCTAGAAACCATCCTAAGGTTGGGCTGGTTTTAGGATGGGGTTTGGATTTAGGTCATTAGGGACCAAGAGTTATTTTGTAGTTCTAAAAATGCAGCCTCAAGATAAATTTTACAAGTGCAACCACTAGAACAAACTGCCCTGTTAGAGAAAGGAATTGTGCTTCTGCTTAGAATGTATGAATATCCCTGACTTCCATAGTCCTAATCCATGACAAGGGTACTTGGTGTGTGGATCCATCTTTTTTTTTTAAATCCATCATTTAATGTTCTCAATGGAACAATTTAATCAATAGATTCATGAGTTTTGATTTTAGGATATTTTATTGAATTGTTTTTCTTTGACATGTTTTTTTTTTTTTTTTTCCGAGACAGGGTTTCTCTGTATAGTTCTGGCTGTCCTGGAACTCACTCTGTGGACCAGGCTGGCCTCGAACTCAGAAATCTACCTGCCTCTGCCTCCCACGTGCTGGGATTAAAGGCATGCACCGCCATTGCCCTGCCTTCTTTGACAGTTCTTAAATGTTTTTTGTTTGTTTGTTTGTTCGTTTCTACTCTTCAGTGTCAAGAGTCAACATTCTTAGCCTTTGCTCTCAACGAAACTCTTGTTTTCAGGATTTTTAGGCCTCTTTGTTTAATCTTGAATGTTAGGTCTGCTTTTCTGTCTGATATCTGGCCATTCCAGGTTATCCTAACTTCAGTAGCAGGGAATTAGAAAGTTGTTTATATATATCTAAGGGGGAAGGTATTATGCCCAAGTGGCAGGGACCTCAAAGACCACCAAGGAGCCAATTCAGAAGCAAACATGTAAGGGTTTTTATTACAAGCTTGAGAGCAAGGGCTCTTACCATCACTGTTGCAGTGCGTTAGAAGTGAGAGCCCCTAGTTTTGGGGTGTGAGGTATTTATTATAGTCACAGCAAACTTGGGGAATTTCCATACGGGACAGCAAGTTAATATTTTTAAAACTGCATTTCTGGCTTAATCTGCAGGAACCAAGCATGGGGGGCAAACCCCACTGACAAACAGGGTGGCTAGGTTCTATCTATTTTCTGCAGGATGTCTTAGTTATCTATATGGACCTTGACCCCGCTGTTGTAGACGACTGATTGTGGTTAAGGGGGGATTGCCATACACTGTTTGCTCAAGTGGACTTTGTGCACTCTCAAAAAACAGAGTTGATTGGGCTTTACAAAGGGAAGAGTTACTTGCTGGATGTGGTCTTCACATTGAAGTAATCTGGTTACATCACTTTACTGGGGAATTGATGTTGTGTATTTTGATGTATTTTATTGGGCTGGTCAAATCTCTCAAAGTTTCTGAACTTTCTTAAGGACAGGCCCCAGGAGACACCCCATGGTTAGAATCCAGATGTGTGTTTTCTTAGACTCTGTTCCTGATGTTCCTCAGAAACGGATGTACCTCACCTGTGTTTCTGATGCTGTACACCTCACCTGTTTCTGATGCTGTACACCTCACCTGTTTCTGATGCTGTACACCTCACCTGTTTCTGGTGCTGTACACCTCACCTGTGTTTCTGATGCTGTACACCTCACCTGTGTTTCTGATGCTCTACACCTCACCTGTTTCTGATGCTGTACACCTCACATATGTTTCTGATGCTGTACACCTCACTCTCATTCATACCTTTTATCCTCTATCCATTGTCTTTATGTCTCTAAAGGGTAAATGTCCATGGACTTATCAGGGTTGGGGAAGGATGAAGGCCTTGCTGCATAATGGGAAGAAATTCTTTTGTTACTTAAGTAAATAGTCAATTGTTCTGTTTCTTTTTTTCTTCCAACTCAGCCATCCACAGAAACCATGTGACCACTGCCTGAGCCTATTGAGAATTCTGTATTGAAACCAGGATGGAGCCTAAGCCTTGCTGCTGCTGACTTAGTATTTCATTTGTAGGAATAATGGTGGGCTGTGCTGCTAAGACATTTTTATCTATTTCTTTCCTGGCACCAAAATTTTGCTTCTGGGTAGAGAAGTTGGTTCAGTCCGTAAAGTGCTTACAGGAGGGCACAGGTTTGATCCCCAGCACCCATCGGACATAATGATGTGACTGAATCCCAGCACTGGGAAGGCAAAGAGAAGGGGATCCCTGGGGCTTGCTTGCCAGCCCACCTAGCCTAGTTAAAGAATTTCATGGTCAGTGAGAGACTATCTCAAACCAAAACCAAAACCAACCAGACAGACAGACAAGCATGGAAGCTAATGAAAGACACTCAGCATCAACCCCTGATTTCCACATGTAGCACATACAAATGCACATGAACACGTACATACATGAACACGTACATACACAAACAAGTCTTGATTCTATTTTTAATTATTTTATTTAACTTAATTATTAAAATATAATTTCCATCAATGAAGTTTCTATTCTTTTTTAAATTCTTTTTACATTTGTGTGTGTGTGGTAAGTGTTGTAATAATTTCTTTAAGCCACTTTATGATCCCAGTGGGTTGCACTCCCAACCAGAACAGGATTCATGAATGAAACGCACACACACACACATACACACACACACACACACACACACACACACACACACACACACACCAGTTAATTTTAAATGCCTTGACTAGCTCAAGGGCTGAGCAGTTCTAATCCTTTCCTGTAAGGGGAGGTTCTGATACTACCATTCTGTTCCCCAGTTGGTTCTTGATTGTCAGTAAAGAAGGCTGGGGGGTGGGCAACTGCTGGGCAGAAGGTAAGGATGGGACTTCCGGGTGGCAGGAGGAAAAGGAGATGCAGGGAAGGAGAGAGGGACTTTTCTCTGCCCTACTTTGGAGGAAGAATTGAGCAATCATGGAAGGCCTGGGGGCAGGGTGGGGGTGGAGTTAGGGCCAGTGGCCTCCACTACAGGCAGGTGGCCAAGGCTGTAAGGGCAAGGTGGGGCTAGCCACTCAGTTTGCGGCAGGTGGAGAGACAGAGATAATAAATTGGTAAGGGCATGCTTTTCCAGGCGGGACATATCTGTACCCAGCAATTGTGCCTAGAAGGCAAGTTGTAAAGTGACGTGTGTGTGTGTGTGTGTGTGTGTGTGTGTGTGTGTGTGTGTGTGTCTTTTACTGGAGGATTCGAGGGTCTCAGGAGTGGGCTGGTAGTGAGATCCCCTCCTGGAGTTATGCTGGGTAGACAAAGGGAAGCTTGGAGGGGTCAGAGCAGGGTCAGGGTCTGATCCTGGGCAAAGGTGGCAGTGATTTTAAAACTACACACAACAGGGGCTGGAGAGATGGCTCAGCGGTAAAGAGCACTGACTACTCTTCCAAAGGTCCTGAGTTCAAATCCCAGCAACCACATGGTGGCTCACAACCATCCGTAGCACCCTCTTCTGGTGTGGCTGAAGGCAGCTACAGTGTAATTAGATATAAAAATAAATAAATCTTAAAAAAAAAACAAAACTACACACAACGCTTCCCCTGCCAACAAGCACTTTCCTCCTGTAATCCTGGCTTAACACCCTCTAGTGCTATATTTTATCTTTGTTGCCCTGGCTCCTCAGTCTTCTGGGCAACCCTTCTGGGGGGCCACATTCCTTCTCACCTACATTTTGGATGATTTTCCTCCTGCAGTTCTAATCTGATCCTTCTCTCTCCAAATCATGGTGATTCTCCCTCTCCTTCCTTTCTCCCAGTTCCTAGCCTGTGCAAATCTAAAGATCCTGCCTCAGTCTATCCGCCCAGTCATTGGCTGTTGACTCATTATTGATTGATTGATTAAAAACCAATTGGGGACAAGGCCCTTCAGCGTTTGGACATCCAGATTCCCTATTTTGGAGGCCGGATTAATTCAAAGCATTAGAACCAATCCCCAACATCTCACCCTTTCTGTCCAACTAAAAAAATATCTTCTCTCAGACATAAATTGATGCTGCACTGGCCTGCATCTCTGAGGATGGATCTTCTCAAAGCTGTACATTCTGTAATAAATGAATCTCACAACCAAAATTTTATTGCCATTAAGATATTTGTATGGCAAATATTAAGATATTTGTATGTATTTGTATGGCGGGCGGTGGTGGCGCATTTCTGAGTTCGAGGCCAGCCTGGTCTACAGAGTGAGTTCCAGGACAGCCAGAGCTACACAGAGAAACCCTGTCTCAGAAAAAGAAAGATATTTGTATGGACTGTACAAGGTACACAGATCAGTTAAGGGTGAATTTTGTTCCTTCTTTGAACAGGTGAAAGATGATTATCCTTTTATGAGTTAATTTGATCAATA
>JADRCC010570539.1:1347-16252 GCA_019843855.1 Hylomyscus alleni | reverse complement strand
TGGAAACATCATGAATGGAGATTTAAAACCATGTAGCACTGGGGTGAGTTTGTATGGTCCAGAGAAAGTAAATGCATAGGATACACAAAAATAGTACTACTACATAGGAACTTGGTCTTAGTTTGTAGAATTTCTGAAGTAAACAGATTTCTAAATGGCTTTGAAAATAGAGGAGAGGGGTAACAACTATGTACACTTTAGGTACAGGGAGATGGGACTCAACATACTGATGTAAGAAGTATTAAAGTTATAGCACTGACAAGTATATATTTCTATATAATTTTAGAGAAATGCCTCTCAACAGGTGGTTGAGTGCTCCTTAGAAAGTGATAAGAATTTTTATCAACCAATATATATTTATTCAGGGGCAGTAAAGGATTCCTGTGATCATGTAACCCAATTTAGCAACAAGATCATCCCTGACACTAGCTGCTTTCTCTTCAATGGAATATATTTGATTCTGTGACTTTACAGTCTCCTTAGGATATTTTATCTGCCAGAGTAAGCAATAGTGTTTAAACCCAGATTTACATGTATGTATATACACACACAGACATACAGACACACACACACACACACACACAATTATTTGAATCTACTACATATACTTCCCAATTCTCAGTAGCTGTGATTTCATTTGGCAATGTCTTTCAGGTTACTGCTGACTGTTGAAATCAGGTTCGACATTTTTCAGATGAATTATTATTTTTCAATGCAACAATTTGTTGAGATGCTTATCTTACAGATGTAAAACCATTTAAAAGGAGATCTTGGAAATTATCAACATATTATTTTTGTCACACATTTTCCCATGTGCTACATGCAGCAATGTACAAAACAGAGAAATTTCCTATTCAGAGAATAACACCACATAACACCAAAAGCTACAGTGATGGAAGAGTTAGAATATGCAATGTGAAGCCAAGATTTCAGAAAGGATAGGAAACCTTAAATTCACAATGTTAAGTTGGAAGGTGGGAGGGCTTTGTATTAACTCTGAACAAACACCTGGAACTGTTGACGGCACATGCCACAGTCCTCAGAAGAATAAGGTAAGCTTCTTAACTGATAAAGAGAGGCATCCAGAAGTGCATGTTTATTGAGTTTGAGAAGTCTGTCGTAGGTATAGATGGACTGATGTAGTCTCACTTGGGGCAATGCTGGGAGTATTTGGATATTTAAAAGCGTTCTAATAGCATAGTATTTTTAAAGAAAATATAATGATTCCATATTTTGCCCTGAATAAGATTAAAGGATGTAGAAAGTAGTAAAGGATGGTTAGGAATGATTTTATTTACATTTCTCCTATAGGAAAAAATCATAAAACTATTCATATTTATTGTGATAGTACTATATTATTTGTTTTGGTATTTAGGGTTGTGTTTAATTTTTCTGTAATTTATTTAATATTAAAAGCATTACATATTTTATGAAAATGCTTTAAAGTGTCCTGAATTTCCCTATGAATGCTTTTAAGCTGAAAAAATAAGGAAATATTTAGTTACACCAGAATGGAAAAAGTAAGAAAAGCCATGAAAATTAGGGAAGTGAAGATATTGTAGAAGATACAACACTGTAACACAGATCTAAGAAAAATTGATACTTCAACTTGATAAGGTAAACTAAGCAATAAGTAAAAGAATTACACTCCAAGTTTAAAACATGTATTTTAAGCAAGAAAGATATTAGAGACTAATGGTTTTCATTAGGAACTTTTTCTACAGATCTTAGTTTTCAAAGTAGAAAAAGATGAGGGGCAAGTGTTCCTTAAATTCTGGCAAAAGCTTAATAAAGACTGCATCCTCCTGAGTACAACGTACGCATCCGTCTTTGTGCAAGGACTACATCTTTCTGAATGAAGGAGCCTAAGGTTATTTGGGAGATGGTGACAAGAGGATAGAAGAAGGACAAACATAGTTTATAGATTGATAGACAGCATGGTATATATCTAAATATATTTGTATATGATTATAAGTAATATAAATGTGTATTATATTAATCTACATAGATTTGAAGATATATAACAAAAATAGAGTTAATTAAATGTATAACACAAGCCATTGGTGAAATGTATATATTATAAAAAATTCTTACCTTCATCAGCAATAAAAGAGAAGAAACATGGAAAATACAATATGAACATGCTACTTAAATTATAACTTTGTATTTGTTTTTTGCCTTCTCATTTACAAAAAAACCCATATTCATATTTATGCCTTTCATTTTTCAGATTTTAGAAATATAGATTTCCCAAATTTACACAGCCATTTAATCATGTCGAACTTGTAACAGATTTGCATAGTGTATAACGCTCACATTATTTAATAGCTGTAACCCATAATACACACTGATGTGACGATTTCCCAAATTCAATGTTATTTAAACAAAGTCCACAATTTGGAAATTGATTGACGGGAAAAATCAAGTACTAGTGGCTGACCTGGGAATGTGAGCTAGCACTTGACAATAGAGTTGAAAATATAAAGTCAAGCCAGCCCAGGATTTGGACACAAGTTTAAAATCTTAATTTAGTAACAAACTTAGGAATGTACAGGAGGAGAGAGCAATGTGGTCTGGATAAAAAATATATATTTCTTCTTTATTATTTATGTTGTGAAAAAATACTTTTATGTCTTGTGTCTAGAAAAAAATCTTGTCACCTTTGTCTTCAGCATAAGACACTATTACCAGCATAGAGTGTGACTTGTTTCCTACCGATCACCATGCCTGGGGTCAATACCTCCAGCCTGACACCTAGATACTTCATCCTCAATGGGATTCCTGGGTTGGAAGCTGCACACATCTGGATCTCTCTGCCATTCTGCTTTATGTACCTCATTGCTGTCACAGGTAACTGTGGACTTATCTACCTCATCAGCCAGGAGGAGGCTCTGCACCGGCCCATGTACTACTTTCTAGCCATGTTGTCTGCCACAGATATTTCTGGGTGTAATACAATTGTCCCCAGTATGTTATGCATCTTTTGGTTCAGTCTCAAGGAGATTGATTTCAATGCCTGCCTTGTACAGATGTTTTTCATCCACATGTTGACAGGCATGGAGTCTGGTGTGCTCATGCTTATGGCACTCGACCGCTATGTGGCTATATGCTATCCATTACGCTATACTACCATCCTCACCAACACTATGATTACCAAGGTTGGATTGGCAACACTTATTCGAAGTGTGTTACTCATGATCCCTTTTGCTTTCCTGATCAAGCGTCTTCCATACTGTAGAGGTAACCTCATCCACCATACCTATTGTGATCACATGGCTGTGGCCAAACTATCCTGTGGCAATATTAAGATCAATGCTGTCTATGGTCTTATAGCTGCTATATTTATTGGGGGCTTTGATATGTTCTGTATCTTCATGTCTTATGCCATGATTATCCATGCTGTGGTGAAGCTATCTTCTGCAGATGCTCGCCATAAAGCCTTCAGTACCTGCACATCACACATATGTGCTATTGTTATTACCTATGTCCCAGCCTTCTTCAACTTCTTCACTCATCGCTTTGGGAGAACCACTATACCCCATCATATCCACATTATTATAGCCAACCTGTATCTGTTGCTCCCTCCCACCTTGAATCCAATTGTATATGGAGTAAAGACCAAGCAGATTCGTGAAGGAGTGATCAAACTGTTTGTTAGACAAAAAGATGTTTGAATGGGAGATGAATCTATGCTAACAGAGTTTGTGTTTAACATATATATCCAGAAAATTATCAAGGGAGAAAGGCATGAAAATTTGAACTGTGAGATCAATAGACACTACAGGTGAATATTTTGTCATCAGATGTACAAAACAACAGAAACTTAAAAACAAAATCCTTAATTTCTTAAGATAGGAAAACAAGTATAAGTTTAACATAGCTGCCTTGGAGCTCATGGAACACATGCAGAACAGGAAGCTTGGATATCTGACCTCTAGTGAACCCTAGCTGATCCATACACATATTCTTGGGCATGTGAAGAGTGTACAGGAAGAAATGAGGTTTCAGACAGCCTCAAGATGTCAGAGTAGTGGGAAAGCATATGAACAAATGTGTTCCAACTTTGTAGGGAAGCAGACATATCTCCCTAGGAGGTTTCTTCTGAGTTCCAGTGTCCTTTCAAGATGCCTGCTTCATATCTGTATAACAGTTATCACTCTGGGATGATGTCTGTGGATTTCTTAACCTGGACATTCTGAAGTTCGAGTAGTACATTACTTCTGCATCAGTGCCAGTATGTATGTGAGTGAGGCTGGAGTGGTGTGGGTGGGTACTGAAGGTCACCACAGTCTTGACTTCTCAGCCTTAATGTCAGAAGGCATTCTGAAAGATGAAATGTCACTACATGGTATCTGCTAGAGGAAAGACTTTTTAAATGTAGGGAAAAGTACTTGAAGAGTATCTACATGGTCTGCTGAGCAAGGAAGCCTGGTGGCTGCCTTCATCTGCCTGACATGTAGATGAAGAAACAGCAGAGAGAGAGAGAGAGACAATAGAAACGAGGACCTCATTAGATTTTTGGAAATAATAAAAAGTCCATGGGAGTAAAACGATGAAGAAATAGTATATGTCAAGAGATGATTGAAGTTATCAATGTTTGGATAAAGGAAAAATAAATGGGTAGAAATAATAATTAGGTTGATAAAGTTATATTCTCCTCTGTTAACAAAGAATATATTTTAATATCACATGGCATATGGGCAAGCTTTTGGGAAATATATTAACCACACCATGCATATTTTTCATTATACTTGCCATATTTGGAAGCAGAACCTGAGGTTTTTAAGGGACTCTAGCAATTTTGGGAATTTTTCTATAATATAACCTATAAAATTTTCAGATTGTGTGTTTTAAAATCACTTTGTTGGATTTTCTCAACTTCCGTGGGTACTGTAACATTAGCTATATGTGACACAGGCAAATTAAATAAATACAAAATTACTTTCTCTAAACTGCTACTTTTTATTACTTTTGTTCATATCACAATAATTTTTCACTTTATTTTTGGTTTGAGAAATATATATGTAAATATAATATGTCTTGAGCAAATTCAATCTTCTTCCCTCCTTTCCAACTCCTTCTATGTGTTCCCCTTTTCCTCTAAACTTCATATACACTTTTGAAGAGTCACTGAGTCCCCTCCATGCTGCCAGTAAGTGCATGGGTGTGGGGCCATCCACTGGAAATCAGACAGACTATTAGAGATCTATCTGAAATAAATATCCTCTCCTTTCCCAGCATCCTCTTGCTGATAATTCCTCAATTATGTGGATGTGCAATATGTAGATATACAGAGATAAAGAGAATGAAACAACAATACAGATAATATACATAGTACAGTCACTAGCTTCATATCTGTCTACCACCCATAAACATCTACTAATGATTGTGTTTTACAGAACAACAAACTCACCACAGTATTTCTACAAGTTCTGTCTTTGTCAGTGAATGACAAGTTTATATTCCACCAAGTGAAAAATAATCACACATGAAAATCATCTTTAAAACTCATTGGATCCATTTAATGTTTGCAAGAAAATTGATTATTATCCAAGAGTATACAAGGAAGCATAATTGTCTTATGTGTTGTTTAGATCTGAAAGGTTTGGATGTCATAATTTTGTATTTGAGATGATCCTAGGCCATTTAAGTCAGTAAAAAGAGGGTCTGTTACACACCTGTACATTGTTTTCAATTCTTTGGAGCAATTAATATCTAAAGATACTAGTGCTGTGTACGGTTGTCTAGAACTTGAAAGACTGATACAGGGGGATGTTGAGTTTGAAGCAGAACTGAACACAGAATGAATTTCAGCCTAGCTTGAGCTATAAAGTAAAACTGTTTAAAATAATTTTGTCAGGAACTTCCAGGCTGATTTCCAGAGTGGTTGTACCAGATTGCACATAGAGGGACCCAAGGTGCCAGCTGTATATGTAGCAGAGGATGGCCTTATCTGGCATTAATGAGAGGGGAGGTCCTTGGTCCTGTGAGGGCTCGATGCTCTAGTGTAGGGGAATTCTAGGGTGGTGAGGTGGGAGTGGGTGTGTGGGTGGGGGAGCACCCTCATAGAAGCAGGGGGGAGATGGGATAGGTGTGTTGAAGAGGGGAAACCAGGAAAGGGGATAATATTTGAAATATAAACATAAAATAACTAATAAAAAATAAAAATATTTTCTCTAGAAACTAGAATATTGGGCATAAACACCTGTATGTATGTTGCAACTTTATAATATGCCCAGTCTTTCCCTGTGTAATATAATTTAGTTTCCAAGAGCAAAGACTCTCATCATGATCATCAACTGAATAGGTTCTCTTTTCCTCCTTAGTCTGTTTTTAGGTGGTGATGAGTTTCCACATCATTTTAGATCTAGAAGTGAGTGTTGGAGACACTATACCTGCTTTATTTCATGGAACCCGACTTCCAGTTTCATCCATGACTGCCAAGTGACAATTATATTTATTTTCTTTGACTGTCATATTCAAACCATACTGTTCTCCTTCCACATTGTAGCAGATAAGTGTGTCGGTTAGGACATCACCTCTGAGAGTATTGCCCAGGGACCTTCTACCTTTTCTTTCTTTATTTCCTTCTTTCTTTTCTTCCACTTTCTTTTCTGAGATAAGTTCTCCTGCCAGCCCAGAACTTATCAAGTTGTCTAGGCTGGATGTCCAGCCAGCCCTTGGATCTTCCTGTTTCTGCCTCCCTAGTGCTAAGAGTTCAAACAAGCAGTTGCCACCATGCTTAGTTTGTTTTCTCAATGGTTCTGGTATCAAATTTAGGTTTTAATTCTTGGAAGAACAGCATATTAATAATTGAGGTATTTTCTCAGCCATAAGCTTGTCTTTAAAATAACAGATAACAAAAACAGAATATACATTCTATTCTAATATATATGTATATTATATATATAATACTACTAGGTAATGTTTCAATACATGTATAATTTTTAAATCAACTTACATACATACCTGTTCAGATATAATTTGTGGCAAATACTTTCAAAATTTGTTCCTTTATAAATGCACAGTAGATTATTAATATCTGTAGTCACTCTGCTATGCAATGGTACTACAGGCGTTTCTATTTCTGCCTACTAAACTTAGAATCCATTGATTAATATTTGCTCATATACTACTGACTTCTCTTGACTTGTAGGGATCACCTTCTTGTAGGGATCACATTCTCATCTTCTTTGAGATCAACTGCTCATGTCTCATAACAGTAATTGTGAGGGGATGATTCATCTCAGATAACTTCAATTCCCATTTAAGTCTTTATCAAATGACACAATTCCATTATCTTTTTATGCACAAATACCATTCTATTGTATAAATACACCACATTTTCTTAACTATTCCTCAGTTGATAGACTCTTGCATTGTTTACATTTCTACAGTTTTGTAAATAGTACTTCAAAAACAATAACATAAAGACAACAGGGGTTACTAGATCATTTAATATTACAACTTTTACTTTTTGAAAAACTTGTATCCATATATAATTATATATAATAAATTATACTTACATAATATATAATATATAAATATATAATATAAAATATGCTAGATATATGAAGCTATAATATATAGCATAAATATATAATATATATTAGATTGTACACTAAATGTAAACAATAACTACAGTTTTCAAAAGAACATAGCCATATTTGGAGGCTGGTAAAGTTTATTACAAATTGGAAAAAAATTGCTTTGTAGCCACATGAGAATTACATGGATAGTCAATGTTAGGGGCTTTGGAATGTCTTTGTCAATATGTTAGTCAGCATAGATATGTTTTAATTTGGTCACCTTTGAACAAAAACATGAAAACTTATGTACTCATCGCCAATAGGAACGAATCCATGGGGAAGACTGTTTTATAAACAACAGAATCATTGAACTTTGTATGATAGCCCTTATGGGATATACTTTTGAGGATAAGTTGAAACACAAGCAGAAGTGGTTTGTCTTGTGATTGTACATAGCATTAAGCCTTTAAGAATCTGATGGCCGGGCGGTGGTGGTGCACGCCTTTAATCCGAGCACTTGGGAGTCAGAGGCAGGCGGATTTCTGAGTTCAAGTCCAGCCTGGTCTACAGAGTGAGTTCCAGGACAGCCAGGGCTACTCAGAAAAACCCTGTCTCGAAAAACAACAACAACAACAAAGAATCTGATGGCAGCACCTTGTACTTGAAAGTATTTCATATATTCATTTATTTATTTTTCTTTTATTTATTATTCTGCCCATGTGTTCCATCACTAGTGTGCACATGCCATGACACAACTGTGGAAGAGCAGAGGACAGCTTTCGAGAGTCTGTTCTGGAGTCCAGTCTATCCTTCCACTATATGTTCCAGGATTTGAATTCAGTTCATCAGGCTTACACACAAGCACTTTGCCTGCTGAGCCTCTTGTTAGATTCAAAAGGCTCATTATTTCACCCTTCAGATCAGGGTTAGTACCAAGGATTTTTCATCATTATTTTCATATAAACATTATGCTGGAAGGTTTTTTTTTTGTTTGTTTCATTTTATTTTGTTTTACATTTTTGGACACAGGTGTAAACAAACTAGCATATTGTAGTCATTAAAATGCAAGATGCTGGAAGCACACACTCTGTAAAAATCCCAGCTCTCCCAATTGTCTCATTTGTTATTTTCATTAAGCTAGTCACCTCTCAGTATCTTGGTGCCTCATTTTGCCTAACTTTAAGATGTATATAAATTATTATTACTTTCAAATATGATTTTAAGATAAAATGAACATATATATTTTTAAATATATTATCTGGAAAACATGTGTTTCGGTGTTATAGAGACTGTTATAACCTTGAAAATATTTGTATGTCTTACTCTCTTAAGGATGCACAGTCTGCATAAGAACCTGTAAGGATACTGGCTGAACACTGGAGTACTGATTGTTTTATTTTTTATTTTTTATTTTTTTTTACAGAAAATAGAAAAAGCTGATGAGACACAGAAAGATGAAGCAAGGATTCAAGGGGCAGAAGCTATGGTGGAGATCTGAGCCAGCAAAGACACTGACTTCTGGGCAGTTGATTAGGGTTAAATGTTATTCTCATTTAATTACTCAAAAGTGAATGGCGGAGCTGGCTGTCTCTTCTGTCCTATGGAAAAACATACTCTAGGCCCTCCCACCCAGGCCTTCTACTGCCTTCTTCATCATGCCTTTGCTTTTCCTACTTTCTGAAACATTTATAACCAAAAGTGTTTCCTTACCCTTAACATTTAACACATCTCACTTATTTTCCTGTACTCCCTAAGAACTTATATACACTCAAGATTCACAGCCCACATTCCCTGTAAAGTCTTCACTCACTGCCTCCAATAAGTAACAATGAACATTCATTCAGTTTTAATTTAATCATCCTAAGACATCTACTGTCTCTACTAGAAGTCAGTACAGTTTTTGTCCTCCTTTACCTGTTTCAGAAAGGACATAGAGGCAGGCATGTAGAAGACATTTTTAAAAATGGCTGTTCAGCATAGAAACTTCCTCTTGCAGTAGATGGGAATTGAGACAGAGACCCATAATTGGGCAATGTACAGAAAGAAAACGACTTTGGAGCACTCAGTCTTAAATAGCATGCCTCTAACCAAACTTGTCCCCTCAAGGTTCAGAAATCTATGAAGAAGCAGGGGTGGGGAAGATTCTAAGAGCCAGAGGAGGTAGATAAATCAAAAGAAACAACATCTTCTAGACACAACAGGACCGGTACACATATGAGCTCACAGAGACTATGACAGCACATACAAGATCCACACATATTCAAAGCAGACAAGATCCAAGCACCGAGGAGGGGAAGTAGACACAATACTGCAACCCCAGCCAAAGGGCTAGCTGCTATTGATAGCTGCGAGGAAATCAAAATCAGTTTTCACCAACAGAACCTTACTGGGCATATCCAAGGCAGTCCCAAGCCCAGGAAGAGTGGGTTAACATAAAATGGACTTCATGTATTTGTGCATCTTTTGTGTGGGTATATTTTGTCTAATTGGTCTTGCTATTGCTGTTATTAAACTAATGATTTTTTTTATTTTTGTTCTTTTGAGAAAGAAAAAGAACATGAGATTAAGTGGATAGGGAGATGGGGGGGGGTCTGGGAGGAGTTGGAAGAAGAGAAGAATATGATCAAAATAAATTGTCTTAAAAATATTTAAATAAGAATAAAACTATAGTGCTCACTTCGGCAGCACATATACTAAAATTGGAACGATACAGAGAAGACTAGCATGGCCCCTGCGCAAGGATGACACACAAATTCGTGAAGTGTTCCATATTTAAAAAAAAAAAAGAATAAAACTATATGGCCTGTACTAGCATGCTTGTGAAAAACCAATGAAAGCTCAGCCATAGAAGACTAATCCTCTGCTGAGGAGTGATTTCTCATCAGACACTGATGTTCGGAATTAATTTGAGTTGAAAATAACAGCTGATAAACAATATCATAATTTATTAAATAATTAGAATATACCAGAAACTGTGTTATGCTATTTCTTAAGAATTGCATATTTATATATTATTGGTAAGCCATTATTATATTTGAAAAAAGTATAAACATTTAGATTTTTAGAAATATAGAAATTAATTAACACAACAATGTTTAATCTTTAGAAATTAAGCATTTTAACCTTCAGACAAACTCAATCCAAGATCAATAAAGCATTCGATTAATTGTCTACTAAGATGTCCATCTATTTTTAATCAACTCTTCTTGTATTTCATACATTTCCTTTCATGTTTCCTTTGCCAGTGCATCTATTCTCAGTGCACTGCGACATGATATTTTTGGACATTCTGTTCTGTGTCCCTCAAATTAAACCTAGTTTATAGCTAATAGTATTAGTCAATTGTACTTAGTGTATCAAGAATGAGTGAGAAGGGTGGAGGCAGCTTTGCCCAGCTGTCCTAAAGGAGACATGGAGGCAGTTGGGTCCCCTGCACTAAGGGTGCTTTGTTGTCCCTCCTCCTCCTCCTCTTCCTCCTCTTCCTCCTCCTCTTCCTCCTCCTCCTCTTCTCTTCCTCCTGTTTTCCTCGGGTAGAGGAGGTTGTGACAGCTGGAGGACTCCACAATGGAGGAAGGAGGTGGTGGCTTGCTGAACCATGGTTCCCTGGAGAGTCACTGTTGGTGGTTCTTTACTGTCTCTTGGAAGCGTCCAGCAGCTGAGCGCTGCCCCAGCTCAGTGACAGCATCCCCCTCCAAGTCAACTGGCTGGCACCGAGTTCTCTCTGCCTACAACTAGAGTTTTGTATAAAGAAGATCATCATGACAACCTCACATATACTTCCTCTTGTGACGAGTGGGGATGAGGAAGAAGAAAAGGATGACAAAGGCCCCAATCCAAGGGAGTTTTTGGAACTACTATTTAAACAGAGCAGTTGTTCCTACAGAATTGAATCTTACTGTACTTATGAAGTATGTCATGGGAAACATTCGATAGTACCATGAAGAAAAAGAAACTGGCCAAAAAGTAAATATTCATGAATACTACCTTGGGAATATGTTGGCTAAGAATCTTCTGTATGAAGAAGACCAAGAAGCAAAAGAAAAAGAAAAGTCAAATGAGATTCCCACTAAAAGCATTGAAGGTCAGATGACACCCCACTATCCGGTGGGAATGGGAAATGGTACACCTTGTAGTCTAAAATGAAATAGACTCAGGTCAAGTCCTGTGATGTACATATGCCATCCTGAATCTAAGCATGAAATCCTTTCAGTAGCTGAAGTTACAACTTGTGACTATGAAGTTGTCGTCTAGACACCACTCTTGTGCAGTCATCCTTAATACAACAAGTTCAGAGCTGCTCCTGTAAATTACATATTCTGTCAATCACTGCCGGGATCTCCATTTAAACCCCTCACACTAAGACAATTGGAGCAGCAGGAAGAGATACTGAGGGCACCATTTTGGAGCAAAGAGGAAGATTTGCCATCTACTAAAGAAGAGAGATTTCCAACCATCCACAAACCTATTGCTGTTGGTTCTCAGCCAGTGCTCACTGTGGAAACAACTCACATTTCCCAGCTGATAGATGACCAGCTCATAAAGAAGTTCCTAGGCGGCTCTTACTGCTTTCATTGGGGTGTTGGTTGGTGGAAATATGAATTCTGTTATGACAAACATGTTCATCAATATCATGAGGACAAAGATAATGGAAAAACTTCTGTAGTTGTGGGGACATGGGACCAAGAAGAGCATGTTGAGTGGACTAATAAAAATACTGCTAGAGCTTATCATCTTCAAGATGGTGGCACACAGACAGTCAGGATGGCGTCATATTTTTATGGAAATGAGGATATTTGTGATATAACTGACAAACACAAACAAGTGACTGTAAAACTAAAATGTAAAGAATCAGATTCTCCACATGCTGTTACTGTGTATATGCTAGAGCCTCACTCCTACCAGTATATTCTTGGGGTTGAATCTCCAGTAATCTGTAAAATTCTAGATACAGTTAATGAAAATGGACTTCTTTCTTTCTCCAATTAAAGGATATTAAAGTTGAAGGAAAGAAAGATGATTGAAAGTCATCACTTCCTCCTGACCACATCTCATTGTAGAGTCTCACCACTGGACCTTGTCTACAGTATCACAAAAAAAAGACTGGCAACCACACTGTGAAATTCATGTGTATATAAGAGATTACAGGTAAACTTGTATAAAGCTGACCCATGTCTCACTTCATTCATTTTGGTCTTGTATGAACTGATTGCGCTTGGCTTTGCTTGGGTAATGTAATTTCAAACAAATTTGATTCAAGCAGTTTAGTCTAGCCTATCAAATGTCATGATCCTTGTGCTTGTTAAAGTATTTTAAGTACTATGCTTACTGAATAAATTACAGCATAGATGACAAGCTAATAAAGTAAAGATAATGAAGAAAGTAGTTGCTAGGAGATTGTGTAAACGAGGGGCCACATAAAATGTATAAAATTCTAGTGCCTGAAGTCCATTCAGCAAATGTTTTTGTGGCAGCTTCTCTGTCAAGCTCTAAACTAGAAGTGGAAGTAGAGGAGAGCCTCACAGACAACTCTGAGATCACTCAAGAAACTCCTCTTCTTTTTTTATGACAGGTTGCTCCTTTTCTCAAACTTTTATGAATCTAACCATGAGTGAATTTACTACAGAGTACATGTCTAGTGCAGACAGTTAGTGACTCATCTCTAAACTAGAATGGTTCATTCTAAAATTCACTGTGCTGGCTCTCGTACCTGCCTGCTGTATATTATAAATCTTAGTTCTGGACAGCTTTACAGTATAATATTTTAAAGAGAATAAAATTTTAATAAGTAGTCTTTTCATGTAAAAAAAGAATGAGTGAATGAGTGAGATAATATCAAATACTTGATCATATCAAATATCATGGAAACCTGATAATATAATCTGCTTAATAAACAAAACAATTACATATCATAAAACCAGTTTTCATGGGCTTAAAAACTGAATATTCAGGGAAGAACAGATCTTTTGGACATTTAAAAATAGAGAGAAATTGTAAGGTTAACAAATCACTAGAATTGGGATATTCCACAAAATATCAAAATATAGCTTGTCTCAAATATATATATTCTGAAGCACTAAACCTATTTTTTCTACATCAGCAACTTACTTGATGTAAGAGTTTGTACTTAAAAGAGAGGACAAGGTTGTCTCAGCAAGTTTGTCCTTTAAACATCGAACAAAGATTGACATTTAATCTCCATGCATAATGTCATTACTTTTCTTCTTATATAGAATTCTGTACACACAAAAAGACTTTTTACATAATGAGTATATTGCATTTAATGTCTACATCCTATGCTTTGGCAGACCTTTCTTTCCTTATAAACAATATTTCATAATTTCATCCGCAAAGACTCAGAACATCTACAAATTAGATGATTTAATACTATTTTACTCATCTTTTATGAAAATTTTCTCCACTATTTTCCCCATCATAAGCAGTATAGCTGGTACTAACATACATTTGTTTTAGGTAATGCCCATTTTATCTCCAAGTAAAAACTTGATTACACTTTCCCGAATCTGCTTGGTCTTGACTCCATAAACAATTGGGTTCATGGTAGGGGGCAGTAGCAGGTAGAGGTTAGCCACTATGATGTGGATGTGGTGGGGAATAGTGTGTCCTCCAAAACGATGAGTGAAGAAAGTAAAAAAGGCAGGCACATAAGTGATCACAATAGCACAGATGTGAGATGTGCAGGTGCTGAAGGCCTTGTGACGAGCATCAGCAGAGGACAGGCTCACCACTGCTCGCAGTATCATAGTGTAAGACACAGAGATACAGCAAATATCAAACACACCAATCAATAGAGCAACCATGAGGCCATAGATTGCATTGACCTTGGCATTGCCACAGGATACTTTAGCTACAGACATGTGATCACAGTAAGTATGGGGGATAAGAGTGCCTCTGCAATAGGGCAAGCGCTTGGTAAGGAGAGTAAATGGAAAGATGAGCACTATACTCCTCAAGAATGTAGCAAGACCAGCCTTGGCAATCACAGGGTTGGTAAGGATGGTGGTATATCGTAGAGGATAGCAGATGGCTACATAGCGGTCCAGAGCCATAAGCATGAGCACACCAGATTCCATTCCAGTCAACATGTGGACAAAGAACATCTGGACAAGGCAGGAATTAAACCCAATCTTCTTGCAATTGAACCAGAATATGCACAGCATATTGGGCACTGTAGTTGTGCACAAGGTGACATCAGTGAAGGAGAGTAAGGCCAGGAAGTAGTACATGGGCCGGTGCAGAGCCTCCTCATGGCCAATGAGGTAGATCAGCCCACAGTTCCCCACAACAGCAATCATGTACATGAAGCAGAATGGCAGAGAGATCCAGACATGTGCATCTTCCAGCCCAGGAACACCATT
>JADRCC010570537.1:0-12757 GCA_019843855.1 Hylomyscus alleni | reverse complement strand
TAGATTCTACCCTTTCATGTTCACTCAGCACAGTGATAGACTTCAGAGCACAAGCCCCAGTGGTAGTGCAGAGCTGTGCCTCTGTCCCTCGTGCTGTTAGCTGTGCCATCCTGAAGACTTTGCTCAGTGAAGGTGAAGGAGAGTCATCCTTCGATAAACAAACGGAAAACGTTATACATGTCTACATGTCTTCGCCGTTCTTCTAGAAGTCAAGTAAGTTAGTAAACACCTCCCTGTGGAGAGGAGGTGTACTTCTATTAAAAGTTAGGTTGCAGCCATTCCCACATTTATGGCTTTTGCCATTTCTGGGATGCCAACTTGGATATCTACAGACGCGTTTCTTTATCCAATCTTATGCCCAAGAAAGGTATGACTTAATAAAATACAGCATTGGTGAAGCATTCCTGAGATGCTCAGCTGATTAAATGTGCAAGAAGCTCTTTCTCTTCTTTGGAAACATAATTTCACATTCTACATTTATTTCAGTGTATATTCTATTTTGTGCTCTATATTTGTTAAATAGTCATTTCTGGTCAGTTATTTACCAAGCTGAAGTGAAAAATAATTTTTACTAAAAAACTCCAGCAAGGTAATTTGTTGGTGGGACAGGATTTAGAACCAGGAGACCCCGAGATTTTAAATTATCATACAGTTTCTTAACCTTGATAATAGAAAGACCCAAGGAGTTTATCAAAATCAGGAGTTTCCACTCCCCACATCCTTATCAAAGCTGTAATATTGATCCCATATCTTGACTTAGTTTTCAGTGACACAACATAAGTATATGTTTGTGAACTTTTAAGTCAATTTAGGTTAAGAAGTTTAAAGAAGAAATTTCCTGAGAAATGAATTTTAGGAGACTAGTTGCCCTGCTGCAGAATAATAATCAGCTCCACAGTCAATCTTATTTATGCCGCTTATCTTTCCCCAGTACTGTCTTTCATCCTTACCCATGAAGCCATCTTAATATGTAATGTCTTTTAAAAACAATACTTGTAATGTTAGCAAAAAATATTCTATTTTATGCAAAAATTTACATAGCAAAACAAATATTATCCCTTAATGTTAGAACTCATCCTCCTCCATTGCTGGTGGGATTGCAAGCTGTTACAACCACTCTGGAAATCAGTTTGGCAGTTCCTCAGAAACTTGGACATAGTACTGCCTGAGGACCCAGCTATATTACTACTGGGAATATACCCAGAAGATGCTCCAACATGTAATAAAGACACATGCTCCACTATGTTCATTACAGCCTTATTTATAACAGCCAGGAGCTAGAAACAACCCAGATGTCCTTCGACAGAGGAATGGATACAGAAAATATGTTACATCTACACAATGAAGTACTACTCAGCTATTAAAAATGATGAATTCATGAAATTCTTAGGCAAATGGATGGAACTAGAAAACATCATCCTGAGTGAGTTAACCCAATCACAAAAGCTCACACATGGTATGCACTCACTGACAAGTGGATATTAGCCCAAGAGCTCCAAATAACCAGGATACAATTCACAGACCACATGAAGCTCAGTAAGAAGGAAGACAAAGAGTGGGTGCTTCAGTCCTTCTTAGAAGAAGAGCAAAATACTCATAGGAGCAAATATGGAGATAAAATGTAGAGCAAAGACTGAAGGAAAGGCCATCCACAGACTGTCCCACCTGGGGATTCATCCCATATACAGTTACCCAACCCGGACATTATTGTGGATGCCAAGAAGTGCTTGCTGAAAGGAGCCTGATATGGTTGTCTCTTGAGAGGCCCTGCCAGAGCCTTACAAGTACAGAGGCAGATGTTAGCAGCCAACCATTGGACTGAGCACAGGGTCCCCAATGGAGGCGCTAGAGAAAGGACTGAAGGAGTTGAAGGGGTTTGCAATCCCATAGGAAGAACAACAATATCAACCCTCCAGACCCCCAGAATTCCCAAAGACTAAGCCATCAACAAAGGAGTACTCATGGCTCCAGATGCATATATAGCAGAGATGGTTTTGTCATGCATCAATGGGAGGAGAGGTCTTTGGTCCTATGAAGGCTGGATAGATGCACCAGTGTAGGGGAATCAAGGATGGGGAGGTGGGTGGGTGGGTGGAGGAACACCCTCATACAAGCAGGGGAAGGGGGGATGTGATCGGGTGTTTCTGGGAGGGAGAGAAACCAGGAAAGGGAATAACATTTGAAATATAAATAAAGAAAATATCAAAGAAAAAAAGAAAAAACTCATCTGTGTTGTATTTTGGTAAATAGAAAAGAACAGTATTTTTGCTCTGTGAGCTATACTGCCATTGTAAAGTACAAATACATGTACAATTTATTCAAAGAATGTGTTCTCTCTCTCTCTCTTTCTCTCTCTCTTTCTGTGTGTGTGTGAATGTGTTTACATGCATGTGCTGAGAAATTTTTACCACAAACTCTTTATATATTTCTTTAATGTACAGTATTATTTTCTGATGGACATTTTGGGTTTGTCAAATATACTATCCTATTAAAATAGTAAAATAAAAACTACTTTGTATCTCTGCTATATCTGTAGAATATTAATGATTTGTATACAAAGATTAGTATATACCTTTTGTCGTTTACTATGACACATCATTTATAGCATTCTGTAAGCTTCATCCTTCTATAACAAGGGAAACAATCAACTCCAAATCACGCTGAGGCACACTCACTTGGATTACTGCTCAAGATCATCATGAAGATGATTCTATTTCTATCAACTTTTGAGACTGTGAGTTACACTGGCTTTTTATTTACTTACAATTCTATTTGCTGGCTAAATAAGCACTCCTAGAATCTTTGCTCCTAGATCTTATAACTATTAAAGTTTCAAGGGAGAGAAATAAATTCTCACTAATATCAGCAGACTAGAGTTTACTGGAAAGACTTATAATTATCCAGACTTGTCAAGAAAACTAGAGATCAGTCTCCCAAAGAGGCAAGAACAAAGCAATCACTGGCCAAAAAGTGTCAATGAGGTCACTTTATAGAACATCTGGTCATAGCGGCCATTAACCCACTGATCCCGCTGACACACGATGCCACTGCAGGCACTTTTATGTAGGACAATCAAACAAAATTTGAAACATCCCATTTATAACTGAACTCATGATTTATTCAGTTTGTTGAAATAATATTACCCATCTATGTCTATGTCAGCAGTTGGAAGAAAGGTCTTGTCATCTGTGGGCTGCTGTGCTAAAAGCTGGGATTGTGGCTCCTATCAAGATTCTAGAAAGAACATTAAAAAAATATATTTCTACCATACCTTTCAAACTACCATTTCAAAGACTAGAATTCTACTGAGCAACAAAAAGCATGAGATACAAGTTACATGTGAATGCCAAAATCATTGTATTAAACAAAATGACAAAGTGCGCGCGTGTGTGTGTATGACTGTGTGATTGTGTGATTGTGTGATTATAATTGCATGGTTACAATTACATGAAACTTTTGAATCATTTCCTAGTAGGAAGTGTGAGGGCAGAGGAGTCATTCCCTTGGGATTTAGAAGGGCACACTGACTGGGACATGCAAGCAGGAAGTTCTCACTGAGAGATAATGTTCTATGACTTGGTAAGGAGTACACTATAAGAGAGAATATATATTCAGAACTCTTTGCATTATATCTTTTAAATCTGGACCAGAGAGGTGGCTCAGCAGGTAAGGGCAGCTGTCACTAGGCATCACTACTTGAGTTCAATCCTTCCAGCTGATTTTGATACTAGGCTCCTGTGGCCGCCTGCAGCCATACACGAACGGGTCTCCTGGAATAGGAGTAGGAGCCTGTGAAAAACTAAGGGAACCGAACTTCGGGAAGGGGTTAAGAAATTAGACCAAGGCATGGTGTACTTTCAGTCCTCCATCATTATTCAACTGTCTTTGTTACAAACAGGTATGTAGAGAAAAACCCCTCTCCCAGTCTGTCAGCATCTTGTGGGCCAATCTTCAGTCTTTGGAGGTGAGAGTTCCACCGTAACAGGCACTTAGAGAGAGGAGTGGCTATTTGTGGCGAGGCAAGGTATGAAAGAATCAGCTCTTAGCTGGAGGAGGGTCTCAGGCTCCGCCAGGTAAAAGGAAAGGTCAGACACTCAGGAGTGCCCCACCTGCCTCCACCTTCATTTGTGTGTAATTATACATACAGGCCAATATGAAGTAAACAAAATTAATGAAAATGTATATCCTTATACAGATAGTTGGACTGTTCTGAACTTGTACCTCAATGTAAATCCTTACTAAATATGAACATGTAATCAACAATGCTGTTTTCGCAGCTTACATATTCTAAAATTCCCTTTTGTATAGTCTGGCTTTAGCAAGCAAATAAATTTCAGAGAAAACAATCAGATAAATATTGTTCATTTATTTTAATCAGAGTTCTTTAGAGAAACAGCACAAATTTACATCTATCTGTCTATCTATCTATCTATCTATCTATCTATCTATCTATCTATCTGTGGTCCAGCTAGTCCAGTAAAGTCTGTCTACCAAAGAAATATCCAAGAATCTGGTAGCCGTTCGGTCTAAGAACCTGGATGTCTCAGTTGCTCTTCATCATATGATAGAATCCCAAAGAAGTAGGCAGTAGTGCCGGTAACGATTTGACAGAGAGAGTGAGAGTAAGTGTGGTGAGGTATCCACCACAGAAGACTACTCAGTCACAGGCTCAATCCAATAGAGAGTTTTTTTGTAGCTGGTTGAAGACTACCCCGTGTGTCAGAAACCCCAGTGCAGTCCCAAGCCTTTCCCAGGGTGAGCTTTTTAAACACAAAAACCACATCCTGGGTGGACAGACCTGAGTTAGCAAGAACCGTTAGCTGGGAAAGAAACTACAGAAGCTAAAAAGCAAGGCTAGCACTTTCTCAGAACTATGGACTTTGATGGATTAGGACTTTGTGCTCCTTTTGGAGGGTGTTGCTGCCTACAGGCTGTGCTTCAGTGCCTGAGTGGTACTTTCATGAAGGTGACAGTTGTGTTAAGGTCTGGAGCCTATAACACAAACAGGAAGAGGAGAGAGAGAGAGAGAGAGAGAGAGAGAGAGAGAGAGGGAGAGAGAGGATGCGAGAAACTTCCTTCTATTTTCTTTGTAAAGGCTGGCAGCACCAGATTAAAGGTTCATCTTCCCACCTCAGAATATCTGCATTAAAAGTGGATCTTCACACTTCAAATGATTCCATCAAGAAAAATTCCACATAAGCATGCCCAGCCGCTTGGGTTTCAGTTAACTTCAGAGAGTAAAATTGAGAACCAAGAATAACCATCACACCATCCACACATATGCTCTTGTGTCTTTTCTATTTTTATTCACCAAGAGAAGGAAAAAAACAACACAGCAGTGGAAATGGCAGAAGTGCTTCTAACATTAGGGTTCTAAATAATATGTTCCACTAAAGGAAGGTGGGAGTTATCCAAGAAATAGTTGTTGTAAGGGCAAGGAGAGTCAAGAGAATCCTGGAAACTCTTGCTTCAACTGAAACTAAAATAGTAAGGTAGACATGAGACAGCTTCAGTGCAGTCCCACTGGCCAAACCTGAAACAACTGAACCACCCAAATAAATATTGATGGTCAAAGATTGGGAAAAAGAAGAATTCATGACTAAATGCTCTCATAGCTAGGAAGAGAAATGATAGATAAGAGTGATAGTAACTATTAACTATAATCATAATGAGCTATATATTTTAGAAAACTTAGAAAAAGTAATTTAAAATATTTTCATCATGACAAAAAGGTAATTACTTAAGGAGACAAATACCCTTATTTAAAAGTAAGCAACATAACCATATATCTAAACAAACCACTTGGCACTGCATCACTATAAATTTAATTTGAATTTTTAAAAACTCAAGAAAAGCCAGGCAGTGGTGGCACATGTCTTTAATCTCAGCACTTGGGAGGCAGAGGCAGGCAGATTTCTGAGTTCGAGGCCAATCTGGTCTACAGAGTGAGTTCCAGGACAGCCAGGACTATACGGAGAAACCTTGTCTAAAAAAAAAAAAAAAAAAAAAAATGAAAAGGAAAAACTCAAGAAAAGAGAGTATATTTCTTGTAGTTGAATACAAATCATAGAAGAAAAGAAAATGAGTGGCTTAATAAGACCATAAATGATCCCAAAATGTAGGAGATAAAAGGTGGATGACTGATGCTTACATGATTTCAAAATATCTCCCCACAGGTGATTACTAATTAGAAAGTGGAGACCTAGGCTTGACCATAAATAACCTTGGAAACCTTACCAAGTGACCAAAATGAATGCCGCCACTGTGTATCCAAGATCTTGTGCTACTCACAAGACTCAGAGGTGAACAAATATCACCTTCATGCCATTCCTGACAAAATCCCCAAAACAAATCAATACTCAGGAATAGCAGACTAATTCAAAGTAAGGGATAGCTGACCTACACAGTCCTAGACAATTTTTATGACAACTGGACCCAGGCTAGGGTCATCTGAGAAGAAACATTTGAGAGAATTCCTTCATAGGCCTGGTTTGTAGGGTATTTTGTTGGTTGTTGAGTGATGTAGGAGGGCCTAGTTTACAGTGGGAAGTTGCTCCTAAACACAGGATGGAAGACAGCTCCCCTCCCCAGTCCTCACTTCTAGCTAGGCAACCTCCCTGAAGATAGAGCAGGCTTCGCCTCACAGCTGGTGATGGTGTGCTTTCATCTTGTTTTGAAAACAAGACTAGAATGATTATTCTTTTGCCTGAAGGAGCAGTCTTTTATTTGTTGCTGAAAAGATTTGTGATACATTTTTTATGAATGATAAAGAATTTTTTTTCTAAAATAGCTGAATATTGTAAGCCTGGAGCCATTCTGAAGATTCAAAATGCATGAGAAGTTTGAGCACTGTCTGTCTTTAACTGTGTATGGTTCTAGCGTTCTGTTTAGGAAAATCTAGATGGGCCTTGTTTGGAACGGAAACGGGCTGAGTTTGTAAGAACAGGATTTGACAGCATCCTTTCTCCTATCAGGATAGAATTTTCTCCTATTATATTTTGTGATCCACGTTGTGGGTAGAAGTCAAGAAAACTCACTTCAGAGATGGAAATTTAAAAATGGAAATTTTATTTTCTGCATGCGCAGGGAAGTGGTCAGTTCAGGTTCTGAACCTCATCCCCAAAGGGATATTGTACAACAGTTTTTATAGGATGGGAACACAAAGTAAGGGGGAATAGGGTGAGCTGTTGACCAATCATATCTTGACACAAAGGGTTGAGCAAGGAAGTTAACATTGGTGACTGGACTTTTATATCCTGGTCACCTGGTTTTCGGGTCCTTGATTCAGCTTTTCCAGTTAGGTCCCCTCCTGGACTCTAGTCCAGAATTTAGAATGATAAGAGAACAAAGAAGTAGGCAAGCTGCACACAGTCGATTAAGTAAAGACAAACAATACATTTGCTATTTGTGTTTCTTAGTTTACATAACAGAATATCAGCAACTCTGATCTTTACATTCTTTACTGATTAACAGACAAACATGAAACACCTGAAGAACCAGGATAAGAGTAAGTTCTGCAGCCTAGGAACACGAACTCCGTTTTGGCTCTGCCAGCAAGATGGAACTTGTTCTTGACATGGCTGGACTCAGGAAACTGTCTCCTAACAATCTACAGCCTTCTCAAACTGTTGTACATCGTTTCCCCTTGTTATTAGATGGTGATTAGAAGTCAGCCTTTCAAAGCAGTGTTTGTGGCAGTCACATGAGGAAAGTGTATAATGCTTAGATGGGCTCCAATAATTTTCAAAGAATCTGTAAAAAAAACTATTCATTCTTACCAAATGTACAATATTTACAGGAAGTGACAATTTACAGCAGTTGATTTTTTTTTGTTACTTTAAACTAATGGGCATAATCTTATAGTTAGGGTCAAAAACTAGAATATCTAGGAATAAGATTGTAGGTGTTTTGAGAAAGAGAGAAAGAAAGAACATGACATTGGTTGAGCAAGGAGATGGGGAGGACTTGCAAGACCTTGGAAGAGGAGAAAGAATATGATAAAAATATCACATGAAATTTTTAACTAAAAAATTAATTTTAAGTACAGAATTTGTTAAAAATCAAAAATGGATTAAAGTCATTTTACAAGTTCTAGTTTGCTTAACAATTTGTGTACTCTCATTTCTCTTGTAAATTTTGTTTTTATTTGAAATGTCCATCATTTGAATTTATTGTAAGCGATATAGCAAACCATAACTTTTGGGGACTGGAGAACATTTGGGCACCTCAATTAAGAAGACTCACTTAAGAAAACTTGTTGCCCTTCTGGAGAGCAGAAGTGCTGTTTTCAGCATCTTCATGGTGGCTCACAGTCATAGGGAACCCCAGTTCCGAGGATCTAACTCTCTCTTCTGACTTCTATGAGCACCAGGCACATACATGACATGCATTCATGTGTATAAGCAAAGAGCTCATACATATAAATTCTAAAACATTGAGCATAAAATTATACATATATAAGAATGTATGTATATCTATATATAAACATATGGCATTATGTACTATGTTTCATGTACATAGTTATGTTCTTGTGCCTAGTATTCAAATAACAGGGAATATATATCCATTAAAACTTTAACTTGGGGTTGGGTTATTAGGACTGAGTCTAGGGCTTATGTTGTGTCGTTTTTCCTTCTGAAGTCAGATAGTTCCATCTGTAGGGAGTTTACAAAAACAAACTTACAAGACTCAAAATGTTCAGAAAGTTCAAAGACTAGCAAAGCCCATTCCCAGTATTACACAGGCAGTAAACAATTGCTAGAAGCAGACTATTTAGTTGAGCTGCCTGCAAGTTGAGCAACGTGCTCAGAGAATGCAGCTTTCCTGCGTTTTCACTTATACTAGGGTAGGATGTTTGGGGATGAGGTTGCCTTGAGTCACCCACACTCACACAAGTAACCCCTGACTAAGAATCCTATCTGCAATCCCTGACAATCCCATTGGCTCACCAAGTTACATGAAAATTAAAACGTTTCTTTGGTTCATCTTCTCTGATACCTCACCTGGGGAAAATAAACATTTATTTACAATTCCCTAGAAAAGTCATTACTCATCCTCTCAAATCTTAGGTGGGTACTCTACAGTGAGCTATGTCATAGCTCTTTTGGTGGTTTTTAAAATTTTGAGGCAGGATCTCAGTAAGTTGTCCAGAATGATCTTAAACTTGCAATACTCCTGCCTCTGCCTCCTAAGTAGCTGGTATTATAGGACTATACTACCAGACCTTAACATTTTCTTATGGTAAAACTTTCAAATTCTTTTAACTTTTAAATATACAGAACATTAACTAATTGTACTTACTTCTTCATTTAAAGACACGAGAACCTCGTGATGCTATCTAACTCTACTATCTGTAACAGCATCCTTTTGTCTTCCAGATGCTCCCAGCCACTGGGAACTACCATTCTATCCTCAGTGTCTAGTGTTTTATAGTTTGCAGATGAGAGCCATCATGGGGTATCTGTCTGGCTTATTTATCTTTACAATTACCTCCAGTTCCACCTAGTCATCAAAATGGCACAATCTCCACATTTTTAAGTCTGAATACTAGTCCACTACTTATATGTATCAGCTTTTCTAAGTATTTATTGGTTAATGAACAAAAGTTATTCCTACTTCTGGACTGTTGCTAATACCACGGTGTTCATATGGGCATAGAGATGTCTCTTTGGCATTCTGACTTTCTTCCTTCTGGTTTACAACGAGGAGTATGGTTGCTGACTCACATGGCAGTTCTGTTTTTAACTTTATGAGAACGTCTACACTGTTTTCTATAACATATATGCTAATTTGCATTCCTTTATTCCACACCCTTGCCTCATGAGGAAGACTCACTAAGGGTTGATCTGCATATCTCTGTTGGCTAATAACGCTGCCCATTTCCCCCAAATATCTGTCAGCTGTTTAAATATGTTTTTAAAATATATTTATTTATTTTGTGTATATGAGTACACTGTAGCTGTACAAATAGTTGTGAGCCTTCATGTGACTTCTGGGAACTGAATTTAGGACCTCTGTTCTATCCAGTCAACCCTGCTAATCTGGTTAACCAGCTCACTCTGTCCCTGCTCGATCCGGCCCAAAGATTTATTTATTATTATAAATAAGTACACTGTAGCTGTCTTCAGACATACCAGAAGAGGGTGTCAGATCTTATTACGGATGGTTGTGAGACACCATGTGGTTGCTGGGATTTGAACTCGGAAGAGTAGTTAGTGCTCTTAACCGTTGAGCCATCTCTCCAGCCCCTAAATATTTCTTTTTAAGACTATCTCTTTACCATTTTCAATTGGGTTATTTTCATGCTATTTAGTTTTGAAGTTACTTGTGAATCCTGGATATTAACCCCTTACTGATGAAAAGGTTATGAATGCTTCCGCTTCTTCTTAGGTTGTTGCTTCACTCTGTGGATTATTTCTCTGCTGTTTAGAAGCTTCAAGGATTGTATACTCTCACTTCTCTATATCCTGCCTTTGTTTCTTGTATTTTTCCATTCTTATCCAAAATATAACTTTGACTTTTCCAATGTTAGGAAGCATGCCCCCTGTTTTCTCCTAGCCAACTCATAAGTTTCAGTGTTGTTTAATTCTTTGCTCAGTTTTGAATTGATTATCATAAGAGAATAAGAGAAATGTGTCCAGTTTCATTTATGTCCGTATATATTTAATTTTCCAGTACTGAAAAGATTATCCTTTCTTCAATAAATGTTTTTAGCATGCATGCTTGTCAAAAACTCAAGGTGAGAGTTTATTTCTGAGATCTCTACTCTGCTCTATGAGTCTGTGTCTTTTTTTAAAAAGGAGGGGATTTGTTTATTTATTTATATATATGAGCACTCTATTTGCATGAATGCCCTCATGACAGAAGAGAGCATCAGACAGAAGAGGGCATCAGATCCCACTATGGATGGTTGTGAGCCACCATGTGATTGCTGGCAATTGAACTCAGGAACTCTGAAGGAGCAGTCAGTGCTCATAACTGCCTGAGCCATCTCTCCAGTCCAGTTTTTTCACATTGCCGAACAGTTTTGTTACTATAGTTTTACAGTATACTTTGAAGCAGTAGTAAAAATATGCTTTGTTCTTTCTGATCAAGATTCCTTTGGATGGAGAGAGCTGAATGGGTGGGAAATGATCTGGAAGGAGTTTCTGAAGGGAAAAGCATTTTTGAGGAGAATCAAAAAAATATTCTTTAAAAAACATTTTAAAAGAGAGACAGAAATTGTTGCTTTGGATGCTCAGGATTTTCTGTGATTCCCATTCATATAGTAAAGGATGTTTTCTCAGTTCCTATGAAGAATATTGGTATTGACACAGGGATGGCATTGTATCTAAAATTATTTGAGATAGTACAGATATTTTAATCGTATAAATTACAAAACTTAGATGGTTTCCACCTTCTATCATTTTAATCTTTTACCGTTTAATTATTCGGGCCTTCAGTTAAACTCACTTGGTATGATGGTTTGTATAAGCTTGGCCCAGAGAGTGGCACTATTTGTAGGTGTGGCCTTGTTCAAGTCAGTGTGTCACTGTGGATGAGGGCTTGAGACTCTCACCTTAGCTGCCTGGAAGTCAGTCTTCCACTATTAGTCTTCAGATGAAGATGTAGAACTCTCAGCTCTGCCTGCACCATGCCTTCTTGGATGCTGCCCTGTTCTCACCTTGAAGATGATGGACTGAACCTCTAAACCTGTAAGCCAGCCGCAATTAAATGCTGTCCTTTATAAGACTTGCCTTGGTCATGGTGTCTGTTCACAGCAGTACAACCCTGACTAAGACAGAAGACGGTACCAGGGACTGGGTACTGCTGTGATAGGCCTGACCATGCTTTTGTTTGGAAGAATGTGGGTTTGGTAACTTTAGATTTGGAAAGCACTGGAATGTTTTAAATGGGAAACTAACCCAAGTGATTTCAGTGCAAATTTTCAATATGGGGCATAGAGACTGTTTTTGTGGTATTTTGGTGAATAATGGGGCTACTTTTTGCCCTTGTCTGAAAAATCTGCCTGAGGCTAAGGTGAAGAGACTCAAATTAATTGCATTGACAAAGGAAGTGTCAAAAAAGCCCAGCAGAGACTTTGTTCTCTGGTTAAGTCTTATGAAGAACATTTTGAACAAGCACAGCAAGCTTAGAAAGGAAAAATATAAAATAAATGGTTGGAGTATTAAAGTAATAGGAAAGGAAACTGATCGAACTCTTCTGTTCTAGGAGATAACAGATTAAGGGAGTGGGACTTAGAGGCAAGATCCTACCGAGCTAAATTTAGATCCAGGCATGGTGGTACACACCTTTAATCTGAGGAGACAGGCATGCAAATCTCTGAGTTCAAGGTTAATCTACAGAGCAAAACCCTGGATAACCAAGCTTAGACAGTGAAGGAGTTGGAAAACATAAAGCCAGTGATGATGTAACAGTACAAGGGGGTCATGTTCTAATTCCTTCAAGCAGCAGAATTGGGCAGCTTCAACCATGTGGCTCTGGCTTTAGAGTAAAGAATAGAAGGAACTATTGGGACAATTGATGCTGGTTAGCTGGAGCTAAGAAATTAATGATGATTAAGAAGAGACCAGCATCACTGAGGTGAAATCTTCTGAGAAGTGTTTTCTTAGAGCACAAAGAAGCTGTGTTCCAGAGATAGCCAAGGTTGTACCTCATGCTGTGACTGGCCTTGGTAATGTGTAACAGTCAACCCAGGTGGTACTGATTTTGAAGGCATGAGATGTCAGAAGAGCAGCTGAGGCTTGGCATTGTGAGA
>JADRCC010570535.1:0-15136 GCA_019843855.1 Hylomyscus alleni | reverse complement strand
AGTTTAGGATGGCCTTGATGTCCCTGCCTCAGCTCCCATACACTGGGAGTATAGGCAAGGCTCATCATATCTGATTTATGCAGTGCTGATGATCTAACCCAGGACTTTGTGCATGGGAGGCAGGCATCCTACAAATTGAACTATATCCTTAGCCCTTGGCTTCTTTAAGACATTTCCCTCTTCTTATGATCTCCTTTCATGACCTTCACAGATAGACAGACAGACAGACAGACAGACAGACAGACACACACACACACACACACACACACACACACACACGATCCACATGAGATAAAAGATGTGGTGTGGGTCTGGAATTCTTTATAATAATTCTTTATAATAAGATAATCTCTGTTTCCATATGTTTTCCTGCAAATGTCATGATTTCATTTGTTTATCTTTCTATTTTACACTTTGTGTGTGTATGTGTGTGTGTGTTTGAAGCATGCTATGGTATGAATGTGGAGGCTAGAGGAGTTGGTTTCTCCCTTACCCCGTGAGTCCCAGGGATGGCGCTCTGGCCTCTCCCTTACCCCGTGAGTCCCAGGGATGGCACTCTGGCCTCTAGGCTTGATAGCAAGGTTTTTACCCGCTGAACCCTTCTACCAGCTCAGGTTTCATTTTCCTTATGGATGAATAAAATTCCACCTTATTTCACTTTCAATATACATTCATCTGTTGATGTGCATCTATGTGGGATCTATTTCCTAGTTGTTGGCATCAGTACAGCCATAAACGAGTATGTACAAGTATCTTTTTGGTGGGACTTAGAGTCCTTGGCCTATACACCCAAGAGTTGCACAGCCGGGTGGTGCAAGAATTCTAATTATACTTGTTTTGAAAAATAACCATGAGCTGGTGAGATGGCTCAGTGGTTAAGAGCACTGACTGCTCTTCTGGAGGTCATGAGTTCAAATCCCAACAATCACATGGTGGCTCACAACCATCTGTAATGAGAAACAAATAAACAAACAAACAAAAACCCTAGGGGCTGGAGTGAGTGGGACTGGAGTGAGCGGGGGTGGGGGTGGGGGGGTGGGGCTGGAATGAGCGGGGCTGGAATGAGCGGGGCTGGAGTGAGCGGGGCGGAGCTAGCGGGCCAGAGCTAGTGGCCATACTAATTGCCATTGCAGCTGCCTACACCAGCAGGAGTCAATAATAAGGGTTTCTCTTTTTCCTCATCCTGCTCGGCATTCACTCTCAGGTATTTTCTTGATCGTCATTCTGACTGGGGTGTGATGGAATCTTAAAGCAGTAGTGATTGACATTTCCCTGCTGGCTAAGGATGTTGGACACTTTTTCAAGCGTGTTTGATATGTTTCAAGTTATTCCTTCTTTTGAGAACTCCTTGCTTATTGATTGGCCGATTTTTTTTGATTGAAAAAATTTAAAAATGTTTGTGGTTTATGCATTGTAGATATTAGCCCTTTGCCTGAGGCGCAGCTGGCTGTGCGATGCTCCCCACTCTGTAGAAGTGAGGCATACTCTGCTGATCATTCCCTTACACAGTACTGTGTTTTGTCCCTGAATGGCTAACATTCTGGAAGCACGGAGACTGATATAAAGTGAGCATCTGCTATGAACCACGCTAAATCTTATAGAGTGTTTGTTTTTTAGAGATGGCTCAGCAGTTAAGAGCACTGGCTGCTCTTCCAGAGGTTCTGAGTTCAATTCCCAGCAACCACATGGTGGCTCACTACCATCTGTAATGGGATTGGATGCCCTCTTCTGTCATGCAGGCATACATGCAAATAGAACACTCATGTACATAAATAAATAAATCTTTTGCCAGGCGGTGATGGCGCACGCCTTTAATCCCAGCACTTGGGAGACAGAGGCAGGCAGATTTCTGAGATTGAGGCCAGCCTGGTCTACAGAGTGAGTTCCAGGGCTATACAGAGAAACCCTGTTTCGAAAATTAAAAAAAAAAAAAAGTTTATGAGTATGGGTGTTTGTGTTTGTCTGTGCACCATATATATATGCCTGGTGCCAGAAGAGGGTGTCAGATTTCCTTTAAATGGAGTTTATGGAAAGTTGTGAGCTGCCATGTGGATGCTGGGAATTGAATCCTTATCCTTCGGAAGAACAGCCAGTATTCTTAACTGCTGAGCCGTTTCTCCAACTCTACTATATACATTTTAATCATAGAAGGGTTTAAATTTTTAAAATAATTTTCCGGTTTACTAACTATGGCAAGTTTATGTGTTAATCTAAAACTAGATTTAGATTCTAGAGTGGTCTGATTCCATAACCCACAAAACTTCTGTTTCATGTAATTTTCTTTTTACATAAGTACATTTTTTTCCTCTCCAAGCACTTTTGAAAGAGACATTTTGGGACCATAATAGGGTGGCCGTGGGACCAGTGTTTATACAGTAGGTCGGCCTATATTCAGCACTTGTGATCTCTCAGTGACCACTGGGCTTCAGAGTGGAAAGCAAGGCAGAACCTGGAACTGAAGTCGAGACGGTATCCCAGTGTTTCTCCAGGCTTGCAAAGCTTTCCCCATGAAAAACAGCAAGTCTCTGAGAGAGTTTATATATCCTTATTCTCTTGGCTTCGCAGAAACCTTTCTCTACCGCATAGACGTAGCAAGTGAGATAAAATTATATAATTATACAAGCTGGAAAATTCTTTAGAGTGCGCTGAGCACTAAGTAAAGTCATATGGAGAATTCGCTGTAAAGTGCTTGTTGACATTAAACCTCTAATCCTCCTAAGCTCCCCAAGAAGATAAGTAATATTGACATTCATTTTCAGATAAGGAGACCAAGGTTGCACAGCTGTGTGTGAGACACCGAGTCCTGATCTAGGTCTGGCTATCTCCAAATCCAGAGCTCTGAACTACAAAGTTATAGTGCCTCCTTAAGGAGAAAAAAGACCAGTGAAACTAGACAAAGTGATCTGATCAGAGTAGCCAAATGTTCCATGGAGATGCTACGGAGGAACACACCAAGTTTTGAGTTTAAATTCAAGATGGTTCCTTCCAGGTTACTTTGGTTGTCTCTTGCTACATAAGACATCTCCTTCCCTTTCATTTAAAGATACAGCAATTGTTGTTTCTTACACTTCTGTGGGCTGAGAGTTTATGCAGGGCTTAGATTGTACTGTTCTACATGGTGTAGCCTGTGGATCATTCACACAGCTGCATTTTGCTGATGGCGGAGTTGTCTTGTACTCCGTGATTCTCTCTTTGATCCTTCCCCTGTTGGGCTTCTTCATAGTATGGTGGTCTCAGAGTAGAATTCCAAGGGAGAGAGACGGAAGTCTCTCCAAACAACACTGTGGAAATTTTAGAATAGGGCTTCGTGCATGCTAAGCAAACACTCTACCTCTGACCTGTATCCCTGGTCTTGCAACTGACACGTCAGTGTCTTCAGGTTCCAGGAAGAGTAACCAGATAAAGTATATGATGAGCAGTTACATTTAGACTTCATATCAACAACAAGTAAGTTTTGGTATAAGTGAACTCGTGGAATTATTTGGGGTGTATTTATATTAAAACATTACTTTGAAAAAAATGAAATGAAACAGGATATTCTGTATCTTGCTATCTCAAGTCACAAGAGAAATCTCGATTTAGGATCAAAGGAAACAGATTTCCCTCTGGTAGGAGAAGTGTGTGTTCAGAAAAGAGGGAACCTAATGGCGACCCTCTTTGGATATTGTACCTTGCCACAAAGAAGAATGAAATGTCCTTGTTTTCAGGAAACTATACAGACTTACTAAACGGACGTGTCTACCTTGTGTCATCCTAAGAGGAAGAAGCCAGACTCATAAAGACCTGGGTCACAGGCTTCTTCTCATGTGTGGGATCTGGGTGGAGGAAGCAAAAGAAGGGCATCCTAGGGCTGGGGCAGGGGTCGGGGAGAGGGCAGAAAGGAAGAGGGAGAGGGTATAAAGTGACAGCAGAGAGGAAGAAGATGCTCAAAGCACATTCTGTGCATATGTGGAGATGTCCTAATGAACCTCCTGCTTTGAGTAACAAAAAAGTAAAACAAAAATATGAAAAAGGCCGGGCGGTGGTGGCGCACTCCTTTAATCCCAGCACTTGGGAGGCAGAGGCAGGCGGATTTCTGAGTTCGAGGCCAGCCTGGGCTACAGAGTGAGTTCCAGGACAGCCAGAGCTACACAGAGAAACCCTGTCTCGAAAAACCAAAAAAAAACCAAAAAAAAAAAAAAAAAAAAAAATGAAAAAGATCGGCTGTTATTTACGCAAAATTGCAAGTGAGAATCTGGTTAATGTTCTAGTCTCATTTGGCCAGAAAGTAAAGAAAAAAAGAGTCCCTTGTTCTCACCTTATCAGGTCCCCCAGAAGATCACACCAAAGATATGCACCATTTTAAAAATATTACCCTTGTTTGGCAGAGTGGGCCAGTTTGTACGTTGGCATTTTCCTAATTGACCTTGGAAACAAGGCCTACACACTTGTCTGAAGTGTGGAAATCCCCCCCTCAAACCACAAACCGTTAGCTCAGCTTTACTACCTTCCCAAGGTCACAGTCATCCCGGGGCCTGTACGTTGAGATTGATGTAGCACAGAGGCCAGGGCCTCAGGAAGGAACGGGAAGCAAAGATGCAGAGTTGGCCACGGAGTAAATACTGGGTTGAAGTTGAGGCAGAGAATTCTGGGCCTTGAGAACAAAGGCTAGTGAGTCCTTTTAGCCTGTGCTTCTTATAAAAAGTGTACTTCTCTTTAGGTTTCTTGACCTAAAGAGGGGTTTGCTTCCTTTTTTTTGTTTTTGTTGTTGTTGTTGGCTGGTCTTCTGTGTTTCTGTGTCCTTTGGGGAATTTATTATCTAAAGGAAAAGTCTTTGTTAAGGAAATTGTCTTGTTATATTGAAAAAAAAAATAGCTTAAGTGCTAAATTCTTACATCTGGGTAGAGAGTCAAGGGAGTGATGGTTAGAGGTTTCCTGGAACCTGGGATGTTTTTATTGTTGAGAATAATTACCCCAAATCTGTAAATAAGGACAGGAGATACCTGGGTCACCTTGGGGCATTGATGGACATGTTTGCCTTGTTCATTTTGACGTTTTTCAGGGATGGAACAGTTAGACTCTGAAGCTACCAGTGAAGAAGTTTTGTCTGAGAGGTTCAGTTCAACTGTGCTAGTCAACCCAACCTGCCTACATTTCCTTTTAAACTTGACCCATAACTCATGACAGTCAAGTTTTGCTTCTTCTCACTTTTCCACTTATAGTGTCTACATTCTTAGTCCCATGCTTTTTTTTTTTAAAAAGATTTTATTTATTTTATGTATACGAGTACACTGTAGCTATCTTCAGACACACCAGAAGAGGGCATCGGATCCCATTACAGATGGTTGTGAGCCACCATGTGGTTGCTGGGATTTGAACTCAGGACCCTTGGAAGAGCAGTCAGTGTTCTTAACCACTGAGCCATCTCTCTAACCCAGCCCCATGTTTTTGCTTCAAGAGATTTATAATCTGAAGCAGTCCAGGGGTCCCAAATAAATCCATATCTGGCTCCTGTCTTCTGTGCTCTCTGCTTGAACTCTTCTTCATTTTCCATCTGGCTTTAGCCCTGCACATTTCACAACTTCAGAGAACCCCAGGCATGCTGCTTGCCTTGCTGACGTCTCCTTCTGGGATACACTGATGATACAACCAACAGTTGTCATTATGACTGGCTTTGGATGTTTCTTTGTGTGGTAGTCTTTTTCCTCAAAGTGGTTGCTCTCAACTCTATGTCCAGGCGTCTGCAGTGTCTTCTTTCTTTCCCTCTGTGATTGCTCTGGCTTAGTTGCATCTCTTTCTATCTAGTCACAGATATCTGAGTCACGTCAAAGCGGTCTGGAGATGTGATAGCTCTTCGCTTTTCTGTGTCTCAAGAATCAGAATGAAGTCGGTCAGTGGTGGCACATACCTTCAATTCTCGCACTTGGGAGGCAGAGGCAAGAGGATCTATGAGTTCTAGGCCATTCCTGGTCTACAGAGTGAGTTCCAGGAGAGGGATACATAGAGAAACTTTGTCTTAAAAAACAAAAAGAAAGCTGGGCAGTGTGGCACACGCCTTTAGTCCCAGCACTTGGGAGGCAGAGGCAGGCAGATTTTTGAGTTCGAGGCCAGCCTGGTCTACAGAGTGAGTTCCAGAACAGCCAGGGCTACACAGAGAAACCCTGTCTCGAAAAACCAAACCAAACCAAACCAAACCAAACCAAACCAAACCAAACCAAACCAACCAACCAAACAAGAATCAAAGCGAAAGTCTTTCTATCAGAGAGACTTATGGTTATTTTCATTACTTAAGAACAGTTCTCCTAGTCAGACATCTGTTAGTGTCTAGTGTCCTAGGGGCACTTGCTTTGCAAATCAAGAGTTCAAGGTAATTCTCCTCTACTTGATATCCAGTCTCAACCAGCCAACCTACCAACAAAACCTCCTAGAAAATAAGAGAGCGTAGGTCAAAGGAAGTAGAGAATGTGTGATGAATATTCATAGGAAGGCAGGAAACAACTGTGCTCTTATGAGGTACATGATGTGCTATGTCTACCAAGTACTCAGAATCCATGGCATCTTGCTCAGACGTTCTTAGGTCCACAGGCCATCATCTAAGTTGTTCATATACAATACATGGCTGCTTACGATGCTCTGGTAAGCAGGTGTTTCTGGCCAGGCACATTCGTTCTATCTTCTGTGACTCTCTGATGGAGTAGCTGTTGGCTCCAGGTACCAACAACTTAGTAGAAAAGTTGAGAGAGGGACAGAGAGAGAGAGAGAGAGAGAGAGAGAGAGAGAGAGAGAGAGACAGAGACAGAGACAGAGACAGAGACAGAGAGACAGAGACAGAGAGATATAGAGAATATAGTACAAAGTTAAAACTGGTTTTCCCACCTGCATTTTGTCTAGATTTGTCTCTTCCCCTTACTCTTTTTTTCCTGCTATCCACTTGATAAGCATTTTTGATTTGAGCATTGCAATTTGACCCAAAATCCTTTCTTCTCCCTGATGACACATAAAAAGCCCATTTTGTACCAATTTGTCCATCTAATATGTAGCATCGTGTCTTATCCGAGCTGTGGCTTTTTGTGGGAAACCTAGAATGAGGCATCCAGGCTTCTAAGTCATCTGGAGTTGTTTTTCCCTTCATCCACTGTGTTCCCTAAGCCTTAGCCCTGGAGTTGTCTGTACTGCCACCCTTTTGTTGTGGCTGCCTAGGTGTTTGTGTGCTCTCTGACTGGATTCCACTTCCCTGTTTTCACCCAATTTTGGCCTAGTGCTCAGAATGTCAACCTTTCACACTCCTCTTCCTCCAATCCCTGGGTGTTACAGGATAACTAGAACACATTTCTAGTTAGGGTGTGGCTCAGTCCATGGTCCTTACCTTTGATCCCAAACAAAGACGGTAAAGTTAGTTTGTAGAAGGAAGCACCCATGTTTCAAAGTGAAAGGGCCAGATTGAGGGGCAAAAAGTGATGAATCAGAGAAAGATCTGGCAAGAATAAGATATGTTTGACTCTCACGAGAAGGGAAGCTACTTAGGGGAGAGACAGGAGAGGAAGAAGAGAGTACAGTGCAGGAACACAGTGGAGTCTGTGGAGAGCAGTAGAGCTGAGAAGGAGAGCAGAGCCCAGAGAGGGCAAGGAGGCAGTGTTACCAGGAGAGTTTTACAGAGACAGGTTGAAGAGAGAACAAGCTAGACACAGGGGAAGATAGAACAAACCAGAGAATGAGAAGGAGCCAGACAATTAGAAAAGACTGCTAGTTAGTTTGAGGCTAAGCAGAGCGATTCAGAGGTGGAAAGAAAAGCCAGATTGAATCAGTCAGCTGGGAGAGGAGTTTGAGCCAGAGCAGCTGAGTTGAACCGGCCAGCTAGAGTTCAGAAAGAACCAAAAACGGGGAGTGTATTCAGCAGCAAGCCTCGGAGGCTGGAAACATTCTAGACCTAGATTAGATTCCAAGAGTAGGCCTAGGTTAGCAGTAAGCCTCCCAGACAACAGTTAGAACAGGGGAATAAAAGTTAAGTTACTTTTACACTTAGACTTTTGGGGGGTTCCTTAGGGCAAGAGGTGAAGGAGTTAGAAGGGCCAATCGGAACAAGCAACTTGGAGCTGAAGAGAGAGCTCAGCAGCTAAGAGCGCTTGCTGCTCCTGCAAGAGCTCACAGATTTGGTTCCCAGCACCCACATGGTAGTTCACAACTGTCTGTATACACAGTTCCAGGGGACCCACTCCCCTCTCCTGGTCTCTGCAGGCATCAGGCACATTCACAGTGAGCATGCATGCATGAAAGGAGAACACTCACAAACATTAAACAAAATAAAGCCAAAAAACAAAACAAAACAAAACAAAACTGGCAACTCTAAGAAGAAAAGGTAGGAGACGCGCCCCTCTTTAGTTTTCTACCTCAAGAGAATTTATTGTGTCAAAACAAAGACTTGCCAGGAGGGAGACATGTTCCTGTGAAGAAATGCTGATCTTTATAGCCTTTGGGGTCTGGGGTGGAGCCCTGGCATAGAGAGATCTGTAGAGCGTTTAGAGAAGACAGAGGACACACCATGGACAGACCCATGAATGGGTCTTCTGAAGGACTGGCAATCCCACCTATGCTGTGACATCACATGCTTCTTCCCTAGTGACCCCATTCACTGCCACATTATACAGTCCAACTGTGTGCGGTGTGCAAGTGTTTATCTTTATTGTCGCCCTGACTGGCCTTGGAACCACTCCCCTTCCCTTCTCTCCCCATATGTAGGAAAGGCATATAAGGCCTATGCCAAGCCGTGAACAAAGGTTATCCTGGCCCAGTGGAATAGGATAAGCTTTTTCCCTTTCATCCTTGTTTGGTGTGTCTTAATTCTTTTCGACGGTCAGGTACGAACTCTGCCAAGTTTCCACTCCACTCTCTCAATAACCTAAGAGTCCAGAATGACCCACCTATCTGAGGTGAGGGAGACAAGGTGACCACTGAAACCATGGAGCAAATGCTGGCAAAGACGAGCCTGTTCCAGACAAATCCCGGAAACAGTCTCCTGAGCGTAAACAGAAGCAAAGAGTGGAATGCAGGCTGCGAGGGGAAAAGTGAACCTTTGTATTTATTTTTGGGGCAGTCTCTAAAGGGGAAAGGCATGCTTGTAGATTTTACTTTCCCAGAGGTTCAAACCAGCAATGGCATAAACACAACGTTACTCACAGGGAAAGCTGGAGCAACAAAGCAGGGCTGTGGCTGCTGGGGGGTGGGGGAAAAAGCAGGGGTCTGGAGGCGATTAAAGCAAGAATCTCCAGAGAGGATTCTAAGTGATGAATCCGAGAGCCACGCTAATCAGGTCGAGTGGATCTGTCTGGAGAGGGGACTGTAGTGGAAACAATGTAAAACACTGGGCTCTAGGATCATAGATATAGGCTGTTTCAAAGACAATTAGACCTTTCAGCTGAAGGAATGAGACAGACTATGCCAAGCTTAGAGTCATCTTAAATGGGTGTGTGAGTTCCGAACTAGTTTTGGTATTCAAGTTTGGTTATTTGTACAAAGGATGGATTTACCTTTCAGTGGGCTGTTGTCTTCCTTTGGTATCTGCTAGCCAACTGGGACTTCATTTATTTCTAAAACAGTACAAGGCTTTTTGGTTTCACCTACAAAAGTGAATGGGCCTCTGTATTTCAAGGTTGCACATTTTTCTGTTCTGTTTAGGCAGAGATAAGGACTCCAGGGCTGTGGAATACAATAGGCTATTCTTGTAACTCGGCAGAGCCAGGCACTGTGAGTAATCTCTGTTCTTGACCCTATACCCACCTTGAAGCAGAAACTTGTATCACATCCCCCAAAACAAATCTACTGTAAGAAAGGATTAATGAATAACGACAACTTTACTGACTGTTTCTTGGGGAGACAGAAAAGATCTATGTATTCTATGGAGGTAGTTTTAATTTATGACAAAACTTAATAAAAAAAATTTCATGAGACATGCATGCTTTTTTTTTTTTTTTTTTTCGAGACAGGGTTTCTCTGTGTAGCCCTGGCTGTCCTGGAACCCACTCTGTAGACCAGGCTGGCCTCGAACTCAGAAATCCGCCTACCTCTGCCTCCCAAGTGCTGGGATTAAAGGCGTGCGCCACCACTGCCCGGCTCATGCATGTTTTTTTTACCCTAAAGGGGAAAGGTTTCACATTCTTTTTATCTCTCATCTGAGACTATGTACTGTGTGCAGAGGACCTGAGAGAACTCTGCATGAAGCTGTGAAGCTGTGAAGGTGCAATGGAGACTCCAGGATGCTGGAGATGCCATGACCATGGAATATCCACCAGAGAGAGCCACAGGTGTGAAGTGGAGATGCCACGGCCATGGAATATCCACCAGAGAGAGCCACAGGTGTGAAGTGGAGCAGGTCTAAACCTAAGAGAGAAATTGTGTATGCCACAGATGGTAAAGCAAGAGAGGTGGGGCTATCCAAGCCCTTCAGCGAGTGGTTGATTGATTACCTCATAAACCTAAATGCTGTTAAATGTACGGAACTGTTAAAGGTTGGTTTTCTTTGATGTGATTGTCAGGGTCCCAGTTTCTCCCATTTTACAATAAGAATGTTTGTTTTGTGCTGATATTTGTTGGAATTATATAACTTGTTTTTATTTACTTTATAGGAGCTTTTCTTAGTTAGGGTTTCAACTGCTGTGAAGAGACATCATGACCAAGGCAACTCTTATACAGGACAATATTTAATTGGGGCTGGCTTGCAGGCTCTGAGGTTCAGCACATTAACATCATGGCAGAAAGCAGTGTCTAGGCAAACATGGCGCTGGAGGAGCTGAGAGTTCTATATCTTCATCTGAAGAAAACTGAGAGTTCTATATCTTCATCCGAAGAAAGCTAGGAGTACTGTACACGCCCCACTGACACACTTCCTCTAACAAGGTCACACCTCCTGATAGTGCCTCTCCCTGGGCCAAGCATATTCAAATCACCTTATTCAACTCTCTGCTCCCCTCCCCCCACCACCGACTTGCTCAAACACATAAATCTATGGGGGCTATACCTAGCCATAGCATAACGCAAAAATACATTTAGTCCAACTTCAAAAGTCGCATAGTCTATAACAGTCTTAGCAATGTTAAAAGTTCCAAGTTCAAAGTCTATTCTGAGATTCTTACAATCTTTTAACTGTAATCCCATAAAGAATCAAAATAAAAAGGCAGATCTCATACCTCCAACATCATGCAGGATTTACATTACCATTCCAAAATGTCGGGGTGAGGAAATACTGGACCAAAGCAAGACAGAAAACCAGCTGGGCAAACTGCATCATTTTTGTCTGAGGCCAAAGTGTCAGATCTCCAAATCCTTTCTGCTTTGTTGACTACAACACAATTCTTTCTCTTTGGCTGGTTCCACTCCCTGTTAGCAGACTTCCTCAGCAGATATCCCATGGCTCTGACATCTCTAGCACCTTGGGGAATCCAAGGCAATTTCACCGTTATAGCCTTTGTTCCAGTGTCTGGGATCCACACATGATCTCTCGGGCTCCTTCAAAGGGCTTGGGTCACTTCTCTAGCTCTGCCCTCTGTGGCACTCTAGGCTCTGGTTGAATAGCAGTGGCTATTCCACTGCTGCTGGACCATTCATGGTACCAATTCACTGGAATCTTCTGCTGCAACGAGACTTTGCCAATAGCCTCTCATAGGCTCTCTTCATGGTGCCAAGCCTCAACTTCTTTGCATGACCCCTTCAGTTCTGGGCTGTCAACTGCAACTGAGACTGCACCTTCACCAATGTCCTTTCCTGCATTATCAAGCCTCAGGTGCTGTCCATGACCCCTTCATGCCTTCAAAACCATCGTTTGACTCTTACACATTACCAAGTCCAGCTGAAGCACAAGGTACAACCTTGACTATCTCTGGAACACAGCTTCTTTGTGTTCTCAGAAAACACTTCCCAAAAGATTTCATCTCAGATGCTAGTCTCTTCTTCTTCTTCTTTTTATTTATTTTTTAAAATTTTTAGGACCTCAGCTCGCTTTGGTCAAGAAAAGAAGGAGACTACTGGGACAATTGATGCTGATTAGCTGGAGCTAAGGAATTAGTGATTAAGAGGAGACTAGCGGGGCTGGCAAGATGGCTCAGCGGGTAAGAGCACTGACTGCTCTTCCGAAGGTCCTGAGTTCAAATCCATGTGAGCAGCCACATGGTGGCTCACAACCACCCATAATGAGATCTGACACCTTCTTCTGGTGCGTCAGAAGACAGAGTACTTATATATAATAATAAATAAATCTGTCTGTCTTCCAGGCGGCTAGAAGGAAGGTCTCAAAACCCATCCCTACAGTGATACACTTCCTCCTGATAGTGCCACTCCCTGTACCTAGCGTACTCAAACCACCACAGAGCTTATAATTAAGAGACTTTGGACTTTTAAAGTGTTGGAATTTTTATAAGACCATAGGGACTTTTAAAGTCGAACTGTGTTTTATGTTAAAGATGGCGCTCTGGGAACAAGGAGTAGGAGACTGTGGCTTAACGTTACGTGTTTGTGTGTCAAGGTGACAAGGAGGAGGGTTGTGGTGATTGGTTTGTCAGCTTGACACACACTAGAATCACCTGGGAAGGGAGTCTCAAGGAAGCACTGTATGGATTAGGTTGGCTGGCAGGTATGCCAGTGAGAGTTAACTGTGTTAATCGAAGTGGGAAGACACACCCTGGAGGTGGCCAATGCCATTTCATGGGCTGACCCCTGGACCCAGCGAGGAGGCCAGGGGTGGAGCATTTGCAAGTAGGGATACCTTCCTTTTCTGTGCTCGTGACTGTGAGTACGACTAGCCGCTTCAAGTTCCTGCCTTGACTTCCTCAGTGACGGACTGACTCTGTTCTTCCTGGAACTGGAAGTCAAGGAACCCTTTCCTCCCTTAAGTTGCTGCTATTATTATTATTCATTATTATTTTTGTTGTTGTTGCTGTTGTTATTATCACAGTAACAGGAAATGGAACTAACGCATTCTAAAAGGAAACAACCTGAAAAGAAGTAAATCTTCCTCCATCTCTTTAGTTTTCCTTTAAGAGCTGGCCACAGTGGTAACCCTGAACGTAAGAGGCTGAGACAGGAGGAGCTGAGGGTCAGCATGGGCTACATAGCAAATCCCTGCCTAAGAAAAGTAAACAAACAAACCCCCAAATATCCTTTGAGAACAATCACCGTTTACAATTTGATACTGATCCATTTTACATGTATGTGACCGAAGGGCTAGTAGAACCAAGCATGGCAAACAAGGCTCTTGGCTTCTCCCATTCCCTTTTCAGATTACATTCCTCAAGCTAGCCACCAAGGTCTATTCTCTCATTTGGCCACTTCCTCCTCTTGAGGCTGACCAGCCATCAAAGTGTTGTGTCTAGCAATCAAAAGCCCCTTTTGGCTGCCCTAACTAGCCTGTCTAAAAAAAAGAAACCAGCTCATCCTTACTCGGGGTTTCCCCTTTTCTTTCCCTTCCATTGCCTTTGGGCCACTTGTCTGTCTCTTCTCTATCCAGACGCAGTCCTGTATCCCTTCTGGACAAATATTCAAATATTTCTTCTTCCTGTCCCACGTTCCTTTTCCCTTCTATCTTTGTCCTCTGTCTCCTGTTTTTGTCCCTTATTTCCTGCTCTTTGTCCCTCAGGGGTAAATAAATCTCCTTTGTGCAGAAAACTTGGTCTTGGTATGGCCTGTGCTGACTGCATTCCTTTCAGTGTTTTATATGTTATATTATATATGTTTTAATGTATATGTTTAATATATATATATATATATATATATATATATATATATATATATATATAGTGTGTGTGTGTTCAAGGAAAGAAGTGTTCATTTCCTTTCCTGACTTCTCTTCTGCTTCCCTCTCTCTCTTCCTCCCTCTTTTCTTTTCTCTTAGCCCACAACATCATGCTGAAAGACGACCCACAGCTCTCTCTTCCACCCTCAGTTACGTCACTGCACGCCTCTTTGGAATTTCAAGGCCCACCTTCCACAGTTGGTACACTGCTGCTGCCAGCTGATGTGATTCGAGTGTCAGATTATTCTTGGCGACTGGTGCTAAAGCAGGTGTGGGTGGGGACATTGTACATCTCCAGTCACACAACCTCACTGCTGGGAGGGTGTTGGTAGTAAAACAAGTTTACGCAAGGCAAGCAGCTCCACAGCCCTTTCTTGGCTCACGAGCACAAGCAGCTGCTCTATAGTTTAGAAAAGGACTCCATCTCCATCATCAGGAATAGGAGCTGGAACTGGAATGATTCTTGCCTTAAAACAGATTCATGTTTAGAGCAAGGTTGGGCAGCTCCTCCACAGAGGAGAAAAGGGGCCTGGGAGACCTTACTCAAAGTGTTCTCTCTCCACACAGATCATTGCTTTAATTTAAAACTATGCTTTAATCAAAGAATGGCTGTGGGCCCTGATATATGTTCTGAACGGTCACAGATCCACGGCTCCTCCTCTTCTAAAGAAAAATAGAAAAGATAACATAAAAGCATTCACATATTTCCAGATTTGCCATAATCAGTTTGCTTTTGTTTCTTTATGAGGAACATGTACATATCTCTATGGACGCTGCATATACATTATAAGCATACCTGTATATACTTTTAATTTTATTTTTAGAAGTATGGCTACAAATGCATAGCAAGCACTGTGTTCACCAGCGATCATCAGTTACTTTTCTCATCACTGTTATGAACACCTGACAAAACAGCTTAAGGGAAGTTTGTCTTGGCTCACAGTTTGAAGGGACATGGCCTGTCATGGTGGCAAGGCATGCCATAGGAAGTAACACGGCATCCCTTTGTACCTACAGTTACTTAGGAGAGAGGCAGAGAGGGAGAGGATGCTGGTGGTGTTTAGTTGGCTTTTTAGCTTTTTCCATTTTTATTCAGTTTAGGAACCCAACTCATAAGATGGTGCCATGTATACTTGGAATAACTCCACATCCTCAGCTTAATTTCTCTGGAAACTTCTGTATAGATACAACCAAAGGACTGCCTCATTAATGCCCAAGGGGTTTCTTTTCTCTTTTGTTAAATTTTATTTTATTTTGAGTTATAGTCTAACCCTTTATTTACAGGGTAAATAAAGCTATTTTATTAGTTTATTACATCCTTATTTTTGTATGTGATTCTCTCTCTCTCTCTCTCTCTCTCTCTCTCTCTCTCTCTCTCTC
>JADRCC010570534.1:7681-26361 GCA_019843855.1 Hylomyscus alleni | reverse complement strand
AAAAAAAAAAAACAGAAAATACATGTGGAGGCCATGGTAAGTTCACAGGTTGATGCTATATTAGGCTGTGTTACAGGGTTTGGATTTTATTTATCTTATTATGAAGTTACTTCATGCCTTTAATAAACAACCTGTTAACTACCTAAAAATAAATTTAAATTAGCTTAAACTTCAAAAGAGTCTGAGGCAATTGAGAGAGAAAAGATTAATATTGCCTATATTCAGTCACAGGCTTTGACGGTGTCGACGTGCTACTGAAAGCTAAGAACTGATGTGTATCATGAACAAGGCTCATCGAGAAATAGGAAGTATAAAATACACCATACATCTACATGGTTCTTCAAACGTTTTATACACTGCAGCACTATGTCTGAAAATACGTATTTTAGAATGGCAGAAAGTTTCATGAAAATAATTTACATTTACGCCACAAGCAATAAATCTTTAGGCTGGAGAGATGGCTCAATGGTTAGGAACAGAGGCTCCTGTTCCAAAGTACCAGTGTTTGGTTCCGAGTATCCATATGGCAGCTCACAACTGTCTGAAATTCCAGCCTCAGGGGATCTGATACCAGCCTTAGTGGGCACTATATACATGTGGTGCACAGAAATATGCACAAACAGAACAAACAGCCATGCACATAAGATAAAATTAAATTTAAAAAGAAATAAATGTCTTCTAATAGATATGCATCAATAAAACAATTGTTTGTTTTGCATTTTATCTTATGTGTAGTGGTATTTTATCTGCTAGAATGACTGTGGACTTCATGCATGCCTCAAGCCTTCAAAAGCCAGAAGAGGGTGTCAGATCTCCTGGGACAGGAGTTAGAGACAGTTGTGAGCTGCTGTGTGGGGGCTCAGAATTGAACCTCTGCAAGAACACCAAGTGCTCTTAACCTCTAAGCCATCTCTATCCAGTCCCAAAACAATTTTTAAAGATAATTAAAATTTACAAACAAAAAATCTTCAGCTCATCAGTAAATTTAGTTTCCTAAAATAATTCCATTTCTGAAGAGCCAACGTTTTAAGGCATTTTAACATTACACAAACACTAAAACCTACTGTGAGACGGGAAAGTCAAGCAGGAATCACAAGCCACGGCCATCACCCACTGGTATTCGTACATTACGTTTGGGGCACAAGCAGTTCTCAGAAGAGACTGCTTTAAAACACACTCATGGGCATCATCCATGAAGGGGAAAGGAGTCAGGCCTGGGCCATGGAACTGAGCCACCACAGGCAGGCCTTTGAAGGTTCTGTTACAGCCCACTCTTGCTCAGTTTCCTGGTCTATCTCCACATGAACAGTCTTTGGCAGCCACTCCCACCACAAGGACTGAGGGTCTCTGCTATGATTTCCCTGCCAGACTGGCTGAAAACCTTCAGAAACCACGAAGCAACATAAGCCTCTCCACCTTTAGGCTATGGTTGCTGGGTATTTTGGTCACGAGACACAAAAACAAAACTTTCTCTCACTCTAGATTTTTTTTTTTTTCTTTTTTGTTTTTCGAGACAGGGTTTCTCTGTGTAGCCCTGGCTGTCCTGGAACTCACTCTGTAGACCAGGCTGGCCTCGAACTCAGAGATCCGCCTGCCTCTGCCTCCCAAGTGCTGGGATTAAAGGCGTGTGGCTCCACTGCCCAGCTCACTCTAGATTTCTAATCTCACATCCACAACCGTTTCTTGTGTAACCTTCGGGAAGAATTAAACGTGCACAAAAGCAAGGATGCATTTCTTCACAAATGAGACCACATACTGTCTGACCACTTCTTCCCACTCATGCTCTGGACTTCTTATTAGTAAAGAATAATGCCCTACCCTGTGTTATATATGCACAAGTGTGCACTAGGAACTTGAACCCAGGCCTTCATACCTGCTAGGCCACGACTCATGAAGCAAATGGTAGCACTATTTCATTCTTTTCAATGGCTACAGAATATTATAGTAACGATGATTTCATTAGCCTCTTCAATATGGATCATTACTGTTTTCAATCAGTTTTCTGATTTTGAAAATACTGCAACTAATATCTCTGAAGGCAGTTCTTTATGAATACATTTGTGTAGGGGGCATGAAGGGCTTCCAGTTCACAGTCAGGAGCTAGGGGAACTTAGAACATTAAGCACATAGAATTGTTTCTTCAAGAGAAGGAATACAAAATTTGCTGTCTGCCCAGAAGGCTGGAGCAGATGTGCATTCTAGCCGGCTGACTTTGGCACAATCTGTGTGGCTGGAGATGTTCCAGAGCCTGACTCCCTTTCCAGACCCTTCTTGTAAACTTATTTTTCTTGGTCAATCTGTAGAGCCTATCTGTATGGAAGGTGTCACATATACTTTACAAAGAGTTTCAATGTCGTCATGTCTGAAATGTGTTCAGCTTACTCTGTTCCTCAGAGATTTAGGTACACTTTGTTGTGCATGCAGGATTGTGTTAGTTTATATAGGAATAGTTTTCACCATATTGTACTGTTTAAATACACTGAAAGAAACACTCACAGTTAGACTTCCCAAGTTTGAACAAATGCTGGCTACTGCCCCCCACAGCTTGTCTCTCTGCTGCCCCTGAAGTTTGCAGAGACCCCTCACACATCTCGAAGAAAGCAATGCTGGAAATGTAACAGCTGAATGCAAATATCTGCCTGGTGTTTGTTTGTTGTTTGTTTGTTGTTTGTTTGTTGTCTTGTGAGAGACAATGTTTAGACCCCATCAGCTTGTGAGAACTCCAGCAGCTCAGCTCTTAACTCTCCTTCTTCACTAACTATGAAGATCAGTGAATCTTCAGTTAAATAGTTTGTCTTAACATGCAGTACTTATTAATTAAAGATCAAAGATAGCCCCATGAACTTAAATTGTTACAACAAATATTTTCTGTATAACTTGATAATTTTAGTCTGCATCCCATATACTATGAGGCATTTGAAAGAACAACATTTAATAGTTCATACAGTATTTTTAAGACAGAAATAATGCAGTCTCTCATAATATTATAAAACACTATTTTAGTTGATTATCAGCATCTAAGTCACTCCCCCACCCCTCAAAAAGCTATAATACCTGAAAGTATTTCACTTCATGTGCTTTAACCCACATTTTCCTGTTTCACCTTTAGATTGCAAATACTGATGCCAACATTCTAGGGAAGCACCTATATTAAGAGCAGCTGTAATACTTCTTTATGAGATTTCTATAAGTAAGTCATAAGCAGCAAGTGGAAGGTAAGGGACCCTATCTTCAGCTGCCTCGTGAGTACCAGTCACCTCATCCGAGTCTCCTCCTTCAGAGCTAGACACTTCCAAGAAGGCAGCACCAAGCCCTAAATCACATCTGTCTGTCACTGACACATGCTCACTCTTTCCATTTTAAAAGTCAATTTCACATAGCCCTGGAGTACAGTCATGGGTGGGAGGGTAAGAGCTTGCCTGGTCAATGTAAAAAGCTGTGCCAGCTCGGATCTCCCGGCGCTGTTTGAGGTCAGTTTCGGTGGTGTCCCTTGACAGGGCAATGTATTCCACCTCTCGTTTGGTCAGCTCCTGTAGAACACAGAGCTAGGTTATTCCAGAGCTAAAATCAAACTACCAGCCTACAATTTAGAACAAGATGTTCAACAAAGCCACTGCCTAAAGAAGAGCACTGTAACTGTTAATTACGGATTCAAAATATTTTCAGTCTTTGAGAAAAACTCAATAAACTGGATACTAAAATATACACATGTCAGGAACTTCTCATCCCAGCACTTGGAAGGCAGAGGAGGTGATGTTTGTGAATTCAAGGCCAGCCTGGTCTATATAGCAAGTTCCAGGCCAGCCAGGGATATAAAGGAGACACTGTCTCAAAACTTCCCCCTCAAAACAAAAACAAAACACACATAAATATGCACACACACAATGCAAACATACAAGCAAAACCACAAACATACATGCATACACACACGTACATATACAAAGCATACACATTGTGCCTCCACACATGTACACATACATCCTTAGAGCTCAATTTTTACTAAACTCCATCCTACTACTTAAGTAATAAGAATCAAAATTTAATTCTTCAAACTTTAATTTATCCTGCTAAACATTTTTTCAAATATCATGAATAGTTATTGGGCAATTTTCCAACAAGTCATAACAAAGTTTTGTAAGGAATATTTATCTTTTTTAAAAAGTATAAGTTTAATTCATTTACTCAATTGACCAAGGTTTAGCAATTGAAAACTGTATCATTGTTGGATACTTCACCAAGTGTGAAACAAAGAAGGAAAAAAACAGCTGAAGGAGATGAAAGGAGCTAGAAGAGGAGGAAGAGGAAGCCAAAAGGGGAGAGAAGAAAAGAACCTATTCTGTGATGTGAGGAAACAGGGTCCATTCCAAATCCATCTATCTCACAACAGTTTGCCTGCTCTAAAGGATCCTGCTCTGGCCTCACAGGCAAGTACATCACCGTGGCTTTTACAACAGTGAGCTAAGAACAGGGGCATTCTCAACCACATGAGGGTCTAATAGCCTTTCCTAATCAGAAGAATCACTTTACTTAAGGAGAAAGCCCATAGAGCATGTTATTGCTGAAGAAGGTTTTCACACAGGAGAGTGTGTGTCCTTGCAACTTAACCCTTTCTTCCACTGATGAGCAGTACTTTATTGTCATTCAGCTCTTTCAAATTTCTTTGTTCCAGATTGCCATAGTTTGGAGTATAATGAAAAAGAGGCCAACATTTTAAATAAAGAAGATACAATAGTCATAAAGATGTGATAATATCAAATGTTTTCCTAAATATAAATGAATTGTCTGACTGTGAATGCCAATACTTGAGTAATTTTCTCCTTTAACAGATGCCTACTTTTTTTTTTTATGTTAATCCATCATTTTTATTCTCAGAAAAAAACGTGGCCCCTTGCTTTTAATTTTTGGTGTGAGTCTAGGTTTTTTATAATTTTTTTTTTAATTTTTAATGAACAAACAAAAACAACTAGAACAAAGCCCTGTTGCCTCTCCCCTCCTCATGTCTGCCACCCCACTCTCTCCCACTTATCGGCCCTGTCATTCCCCTAAATTGGGGCACAGAACCTTCACAGGGCCAAGGACCTCTCCTCTCATTGATGACTGACTTTGCAATCCTCTACTATACACATGCTGCCAGAACAATCAGTCCCACCATGTATAGTCCTTGGTTGGTGGTTGAGTCCCTGGGAGCTCTGAGGGCATTGGTCAGTCCATCTCTGCACTGTTCTCAACATGATCTTCCAAGCTCCTACAGAACATCCCACAGAGTTCTTAACATGCAGGGGTTCTTCTAGCTCAAAGTTCCAAAGTCCTTCCACAGTCCTCTCCAAAACATAGTCAGGTTGTCACAGGAATACTCTACTATGCTGGTACCAATTTGTCTTAGTCAGGGCTTCTATTCCTGCACAAACATCATGACCATGAAGCAAGTTGGGGAGGAAAGGGTTTATTCAGCTTACTTCCACATTGCTGTTGATCACCAGAGGAAGTCAGGACTGGAACTCAGGCAGGTCAGGAAGCAGGAGCTGATGCAGAGGCCATGGAGAGATGTTTCTTACTGGCTTGCTTCGCCTGGCTTACTCAGCCTGCTCTCTTATAGAACCCAAGACTTCCAGCCCAGGGATGGCACCACCCACAAGGGGCCCTACCCCCTTGATCACTAATTGAGAAAATGCCCCACAGCTGGATCTCATGGAGGCACTTCCCCAACTGAAGCTCCCTTCTCTGTGATAACTCCAGTTCTGAGTCAAGTTGGCACATAAAATCAGCCAGTACAGTCAGGTACTGTCAGAGCCTCTCAAGAGACAGCTATATCAGGCTGGAGTGCCCTTCCTTCAGTCTCTGCTCCATAGTTAGTCTCTGCAACTCCTTGCATGGGTATTTTGTTCCCCCTTTTAAGAAGGAATGAAATGTCCACATTTTGGTCTTCCTTTTTCTTGAGTCTCTTGTGGTTTGTACTTTGTGTATTCCGATCTCCTGGGCTAATAACCACTTATCAGAGAGTGCATACCATGGGTGTTCTTTTGTGATTGGGTTACCTCACTCAGGATGATATTCTCCAGATCCATCCATTTCCCTAAGAATTTCATTAATTCATTGTTTTTAAAAGCTGAGTAGTACTCCATTGTGTAGATGTACCACAATTTCTGTATTCATTCCTCTGTTGAGGGACATCTGGGTTGTTTCCAGTTTCTGGCTATTATAAATAAGGCTGCTATAAACATGGTGGAGCATGTGCCCTTATTACATGTTGGAGCATCTTCTGGGTATATGCCCAGGAGTGGTATAGCTGGGTCCTCTGGTAGAACTATGTCCAATTTCCGGTGGAACCGCCAAACTGATTTCCAGAGTGGTTGTCCCTGCTTGCAATCCCACCAGCAATGAAGTAATGTTCCTCTTTCTCCACGACCTCTCCAGCATCTGCTTCTTGATTTCAGAATACATCACTGATAACAAATGTCCTGTCTGCTTTTTTGATTGGCTGAATGTAACCTCACTCCCTGAAAGCCCTTCCATGTGCAATGACTGCCAAAACTGTATACCTTTTTTATTTTTGGATTTTGGTTTTACTTTTTTTATGATTTATTTATTTTTATATTACATGTATTGGTGTTTTGTCTGCATGTGTGTTGGATCCTGTAGAACTGGAGTAACAGACAGCTGTGAGCTGCCATGTGGGTGCTGCGAGGTGAAACCAGATCCTCTGGAAAAGCAGTCAGTGCTCTGATCCGCAGAGCTATCTCCAGTACCATGGTTTTTGGTTTATCAAAACAGGGTTTCTCTTTGTAGCATTTGCTGTCTTGGAACTCATACTGTACACCAGGCTAGCCTCAAACTCAAAAATCTTCTGGGTGCTGGAATAAAAGGCGTGCACCCCCATGCCTGGCACCCCTTGTTACTAAAGAGCACCACAGTTTACCTTGAACTGCACACTGAGGACAGTGTTGTCACTCTCCTCGGTCTTGACAGCCTCCTTCCTCAGCCAAGTATCAGTCTCCTCAGGTACTACTTCATGAAAGAAGCAAGCAAGCTCACAGCACCGGGAGAAGGCAGCAGACAGAATTGTCTTAAACAATCTACAGTCTCCTTTAATGTGAGTTAAAATCACACCAAGTATTAAGTGTCCCTATTTTGTTTTTATTTGTTTCAGCAAGCTTACCCCCAAGACAGTATGTACCCAGGACATTACCGACTTTAGGTTCTTATATCCAATGACAACAGTGTTCACTGAAGAGTGTGCAAGGTGGCGGGGCAGCACTGAGTCTCTACAAGTGCATTTAAATGGTGGGGCAGCACTAAGTTTTCATATATGTTTGGCTACCTCAGATCTATTTTACCATTTAAAGTTTGGTCATAGTAGTCATGTGACTTCACACCTATAGACTTACACTGCATTTTTTGACCAAATCCCTATGATCTCCTAGTCCCTCTCATTTCAGAATTCTAACAACATCAAAATCTGCCCAAAAGCAAAATCTCAATGAGATATCCAGTCTTTGAAATGAGTCAGGAAAAGAATCCCACGTAGTTGGTCCCCCGTTCCTAGACAAGACACATTTTCCTTGTGCACTCACGAAGGCTAATGCTATGGTGGGAGGTTACACCTCACAAACTGACTCTGGACATGAATTAAAGATGCAGAAGTTATGGGCCAGCAAGAGCTAGGTTTCTGACCAGTGGCTTTACTTTTGTCATGCCTGTCTCACATACACTCTGAAATTCGTTCTTTTAAGTTGTGAACCCAAGGTAAGGAAAAGTTCCCTGAGTGGCAAAGTAAGAGCTAGTAGAGGCGTGGCATGTTGGCTTTCACAGTCATGGCGTGTTGGCTTTTACAATCTCAGACTGCCTACATTTATCTTTCTTTTCTACCAAAAGTGAAAGGCATTCTAGTTACAGCAAAAAACATGCTGCACATGGGCTTCCCAAACAACATCTGCTGAGCCCTTTATGAATGAAGCATTGCCTGATGACAGCAATACCTAATAATACAGCTGAGTCTGATATTTGTATACATTCTTCACTTTCATTTACTTTATTACATCCTTTATCCAAGTTAAGATCCTAAGGAACTGACAAGAACTGACTGCTCACCAAGTACTGCATGGCAACAGAGCGCCGGAGAGGCCCGGGAGGGCCTATGAGAAAGACATCTTGCCCCAGCAGATCCTTCTGCATTATCCATCTCAGATGCTGGACTATGGACTGAGCTGGAGATTCTGAAACTTTGAGAAAAAAGAAAGAAAATGAAATGCAAATTTAACTATTATAACTTTACTATATAACTATATAAATCCCCAAATAATGTAAACTGTATATTGAAAATATGCATTTGTATAGGATAGATAGATAGACAGACAGACAGACAGACAGACAGAGTGTAAATAGCTGGCAAAATTCAGTTTTATATGAAAATTATTATCAATGCTAAAACCGAAAAATATCAAACAGACATCAAAGAGTCATACATCTAACATTTCAAAGTCCATGAGAACATTGAGATAATCATCTGTAGGTGTCTTTAAAGGAACAAAAATACTTCTTATGGATGAGTCATTTTATTCTAAAAGGAGACATAGTCAAATGATCCCAGACAACTAATGATCGTTACAGACATGAAAAGCTGGAGTCTGCTCTAATCTCAAATGCCAACACTTAGAAGATGCCCCCCAAGCAAAGGAATCTACAATTCCAGTCTACTCTTCTATACCATTAGTTACATGAGCATTTCATAGGAAGGTGTAAACAAATGTCTACTCACATAGATAAAACAAAAACAATAAATTCACCCAAGTCTAGTTTGAACTAATGAGTATATTGGGCTTATTTGCTGGAAGATGGGTGTGAAGTTTCTTATAGGAATGTGGGGGGGGATGGGAAAGGAGGGCAGGGGAGGAGAAAGAGATAAAAAAAAGTCTTAATTGTTCCAAACAGAAGACAGGAGAATGGACAAAATGCACACAATAGTTGTGTAACAACAAAAACTGAATAAACTATCACAAAAGTTGAGGATCCTTAACATGAAATTGAATGCTCCCAAATGTCAAATTTTCTGAGTACCCAAGTCACACCACAGAGGGAAACTCCACACCCAACCCCAAGTAACAAGTAATTGTCAAAATGCAAAGGCACTGAAAACATCACTTGAAACTATCTGTAAACTGTATGTATATGAGGTACATAAAATGGAAACGACTTGGGGCCCACCCCCAGGTATCTTATTATAATACAGATGTTCAGGCCTGGATAACCAGTGCCTGTCTGATAGCACTGTAGCCATACTGTCTTATGCCTGTAGCCAGCCATCTTATGCTGTTACAAGGAAACTTTATTATGTGCTGTTACTAGAAACTTTCTCATGTCTGAACTGATTGTATATTATGTTATGTTCTATGCTTTGGTGGTCCTGGAAACTCCCCAAACCCTTGCCTTACATTAGAACCAATCACAGTAAAGTTTAAGTCCCCAAGTCCTCCCTGGTTAACTGATATTCTGGTTGGCAAGTTGAGACTTGAATGCTAGGCAAGTTGCCTACCAGAGTTGAATAACCCAACCAGTGGGAACAGGATAAATGCACCACAAAGACATGCTCCTAAAGAAGTCCCCTATCCCTAAATCCTGATTGGTGAGATAACTTGGCACAGATGTTTGTGTATTTCAGAAACTCAAGAAGAAGGAAGACCAAAGCGTGGATACTTCGTTCCTTCTTAGAAGGGGGAACAAAATACCCATGGAAGGAGTTACAAAGTGTGGAACAGAGACTGAAGGAATGACCATCCAGAGACTGCTCCACCTGGGGATCCATCTCATATATAGTCACCAAACCCAGACACTATTGTGGATGCCAAGAAGTGCTTGCAGACAGAAGCCTGATATAGCTGTCTCCTGTGAGACTCTATCAGTGCCTGACAAATACAGAGGTGGAGGCTCACAGCCAACCATTGGACTGAGCACAGGGTCCCCAGTGGAGGAGTTAGAGAAAGGACCCAAGGAATTGAAGGGATTTGCAACTCCATAGGAGGAACAACAATATGAACTAACCAGTACCCCCAGAGCTTCCAGGGACTAAACCACCAACCAAAGAGTACACATGGAGGGACTCCATGGCTCCAGCTGCATATGTAGCAGAAGATGGCCTTGTCAGTTATCAATGGGAGGAGAGGCCCTTGGTCCTGTGAAGGCTCTATGCCCCAGTGTAGGGGAATGCCAGGGCCAAGAAGCATGAATGGTGGGTGGGTGGGTGGGTGAGCGGGGGATAGGAGAGGGGATAGGGGATTTTCTGAGAGGAAACCAGGAAAGGAGATAACATCTGAAATGTAAATAAAGAAAAGATCTAATGAAAAAAAGAAAAAAACAAAACCAAAACCAAATCCTTGGTAGCATTCTGGCTTTGGGCTACTGTCTCAGCTCCCAAGTCTGACCTGTGTTCCTGATTAATCAATCCCAAGGTGTGTGTTCAATAAACTATCCCTGTTTGATGGAAATCAGTGTCTGTGTGGTTTGTAGGGTGTTTTCTGCACCCCAACAACAAGCAAATATTCAAAAAAAATTTAAATGAAATTTATTTAATGGCTATTCCCAAAAATATGTCAAACCCTTAACAATATGTAACTGAGTGAAAAATAACCACATATACTATATTAAGCTCAACCCATTAGCATGTGAGTTCTTTAGAAATACATACATACATACATACATACATACATACATACTAAAATGGTGATCAAAAAAGCAAAAGAGCAAGTAAATAATATTATTCAAGCTAATTTGGTATCTGGGAATGAGGAATGGAATGGATCAAATAGTCTTATAAATAACATCAATGGAATTGGTGATATTCTAGTTCTTTATTAATTAAATCTGTTCTTTGCCAATTTCATACAAGTAGGTAGCACACTCTGATTTCCTGTCCCCTGAACCTTCTTGGATCTCCTTTCCACCACTGCCCACTATCCTTGAGCCTTCTTGGATCTCCTTTCCACCATTGTCCATTGCTATCCTCCCTACAAGTCCCTTTCTAGAATTCATGTCGTATATTATCTGGTTTTGTGAACCAATGAACTCAACTAAAACCATATATTTGACTAGGTGTATGAAATTATCCAATGTAGCCAATGGATAATCCCCATTACCTAGAATCCTTCAGTACCCAATAGTTCAGCAAGAAAAGTATAATGGCTATTCTGGGTTGTCAACTTGACTACATCTGAAATGAACTAAAACCCAAATATAAGGCACAATTATAAAGGATTTTTGGTTAATTTGAAGTGAGAAGATTTGCATTTAATCCTGATCTTTGAGGAACATAACTTTAATTCAGATCTTGGGGCAAGAGGACATACCTTTAAACCAAACCTTTTGAGCTGGAAAAACCCACCTCTAATCTGTGGCACACCCTCAGCTGGAAGTCCATCTAAGAATATAGAAGCAGCTTTTGTTCTTTGCCGGTTTGCTCTTGCCTTGAAAGCCTTTCCTTCTGTAGCATTAGAGTCTACTTCTTTGGGATTGCAGTGTATACTGAAGAGCAACTGAGACATCCAGCCTCATGGACTGAGCAACTATGGGATTCTTGAACTTTCTATTCAAAGCTAGTCATTGTTGGATTTGCTGGACCACTGATTGTAACCCATCCTACTAAAGTATACTAAATTTATAAACATATATATAAATATGAGAGACATCCCTTCTATAATTTCTGTTACTCTAGATAAGCCTAATATAGAAGAGTAGATTCCCATGAGCCCCTCAGACTCCTTGACTATTAATGGATACAGATTATGGTGTTTGTTTCTTTACATTACATTTTATATTGAAAGAGATATGCACTACAAGAAGTCTTTTGCATGTACTCAATACTCTATACTCTTTGATTTTTGTTGAGGTCATAGAAGAATTCAAAGATCCAAGAAACAATTACCTAAGTCTAAAGTATACCACATATCTCACACACACACACACACACACACACACACACATACACACACACATATACACATTGCCATTTACATTCCTACACAACACACAGCACAGTATCACTAAGGAAGCCTCACCCCAAAGAAGTTAACAGCTAACTGCTGAGAAATGCAGTGTTTTTGAAGTTCTTTATCTTGACAGGTAAATTAAGGGAAAGGTTCTAAGCAGGCTGGTTGGTTTATCATGTCAATGAAGCCATGCTAAATCACATTATTTCTCCAAAGCAAACATTCCCCTGTCTGAAAACCGTAAGTCCTCTAATTAATACATGGAGACATACCATTCCCACAGGGGCAAAACCTAGATTCTGGAAGAGGACTTGAGAAAAATTCCGAAGTGTTACGGTGGTGTGTAGTCCTCTCAAATGACAGAGAGGAACAAGTGGAATCCAGAAGAATCCTTGGGAAAATAACAGTGATGACCTGATTGAAAACGTGATTCCCCACTCATCCTTAAATGAAATATCTCCATCTAATCCCTCCCATCAACGCTCAGGGAACTCCATGGACGATGAGGAGGAAATAATGTAAGAGCCGGAGGGCGTGGAGGCACCAAGGACACAAGCCTGTCCAAATCAACACGAGCAAAGGTTGTATGACCTCAGACTGAAGCAGCACACACAGGGCCCCGCATGGGTCTGGCACCAGGTCCTCTGTGTTTATATCATGGCTGTCAGTTTAGTGTATTTATGGGACTCCTCAATACGTAAATGAGTAGATCTGATTCTTGCACCTTCTCTTGGGTTCTTTTCCTTCTTGTTGGTTTGACAACATCCAACATTTGTCCAACATCAATGAGATAATAGTTCTCGTTTTACCTTATTATACTTTTGTTATGAATGAATGAATGAATGAATGAATGAATGAATGAATGAATGAAAATGACTACTTGGGTAAAAGTTAACAAATGAACTGTCATTCATACTTGATTAGAGAGGTAAAATCAGTTTTCTCCAATAGAATGACACTGAGGTCAACCACTCTAGGGCAAGTCTCATGTTCAGGAGTAGTTAAACAACAAATATCAAACTACACACAGAGAGAAAAGAAGGAATGAAGGAAGGAAGGAAGGAAAGAAGGAAGGAAGAAAGAGAGAGTGAAAGAAAGAGAGAGAGAAAGGAAGGAATGAAGGAAGGGAGGGAGGGAAGGAGGAAGAAAGGAAGAGAGAAAGAGAAAAAGAGAGAGAGAGGCTGAGGATGTAACTCAGGGTTAGGTTATTGTGTATGAGCCTGTATGGCACCATGGGTTCCTTTTCCAGCACCACACCCAAACAAGTAAAATAGGTATAATATCCATCCTATGTAATTATAGTCCATTTTAAATGCCTTGACTGTGGGACTACATGCATTTCAGGTAACCAATTAATAGGCTTTACCTCTTACAAGTTGTCATTTTAAACTAGTGGTAAAATCTAGGAATACTTTATTTACCTTTTTCTTAAAAAAAAAAACTATAATGAAGCAGAATCAATGCTATATACCAATGTGGTCTCTTAATTAAGGAAGAATGGTATGAATGTATTTAAGCTAGAGCCTTGGGAATTGCATATAGTTCTGAGTGCCTCTGGGAGTATCTTCCACAGCAGCACAATGCTGTGTGTTGTGGACCACTGGCAATCTCAGCAGCACCTTATTTACACTTGGACTCTCTAGTGGTTCTTGACACTCAACAAGCTGCCGTTACCTGTGCTGGCCAGAGAGCACTTGGAAATGCTTTATGACTGATCTGAGACACTATCACAGTGATGCTAATTGTAGTGTCCAAGACAGTCCACCCATCCAAGAGACTAATGACACTCTTACTGAGAATGCTATATAGATTCTTTTTGCTAAAGCACTGTTAATGAACATTCTCTAATTAATCACAAGTAAGCCCTGAGATATATTTTCTCTTAGTCTCCCCAACCTTATAAATGATGAAACTGCTAGGGAGGTTTGTTACTAGTGACTAAGTTCTTCCACAGTCTTGTGCTTATGGTAGGCACGAGACTGAGAGGGTCTCATCACTCCCTCATCCTAAGCAGCTCTGGATCTAGTGCCTGACTGGTAGTACATGGCACATCTTCTCAAAGACCATGCCTTCATACTTTTATCTCTCCCCAACAGCAGTACTTAGGACAGGGCTTGATGTGGTAGCTTGTGCATGTGTATCCCCAACACCTGAGAAAGGAAGCAGGAGGATGACAAGAGCTAAAAGGTAGGCTGGCCTCTTTAGTTAACTCCATGCCAGTTAGTCCTGGCCAGTGTGCTCAAGAACCACTAGAGTCCAGGTGTGAATGAAGGTGCTGGGGAGATCGCCAGTGGTCCTCAACATGGTCCTCAACATGCACGCATCGTGCTGACGTGGAGATACTCCCAGAAGCACTCACAGGAATATATGCAATTCCCAGGGCCCTATTTTCTGCGGTGTGCAACTCTATGTCAAAATGTGTAAGTAATAATGGTGCAATTCATTGCTTACCTATCATGTGGTAAAGAAATACACAAGTAATTTTTCTTCACTCTATCTCATTTAGATATCCCAACAGGCAGATTACGTAAGGACCAACTTGAGATCCCACATCTGATATTCATTACCTCTGTAATCTTAATCAAGTCATCTACAATCCCTTTAGTATCACTGCCTATTTAATAGATATGATTTTCTTTAAGCACACAGATTGATAATCTATAAATTAATAGCTAAGCAAGTTCTTGTTCTCATTTTGCAAAGAGAAGTCACAATTGGAAAGTAGTGGCATTTGGTTAAGTCAGAGTCAAATTAGACTTAACATTATTCAAGTCCAAAGCTTGCAGCTCAGTAATCATGTCTAATATACTCCACCAGAAGCCGTTTGACATGTATGTATGTGTGTGTATGTATGTATGTATGTATGTATGTGTGTGTGTGTGTGTGTGTGTGTGAGAGAGAGAGAGAGAGAGAGAGAGAGAGAGAGAGGTCAGAGGAGAGCTTGCTTGACTAGATCTCTTCTTTCACTATGTGGTTCAGAGAACCAAACTCAAATTGGCAGAGTCAGCTGTGAGCACGTTTACCTACTGAGCCATCTCACCAGCTCCCTCCAAAAGCTTTTTGATACCTTCAGGCTTCAAGATTTTCCCTACCATGGGACTATATCAAATTTAGCATTTACACCAAATGGTATTCTGGACATTAATCCTGTCTCTGTTATATTTTATGACATTAATGATATATTTCATCCTTTATTAGAATTTGATAGTCACTGTTATTTCTATACATTATATTTTCATAAACTTCCTATTTTCCTTCTTCATTTTTCAGTGCAGCACATTCTTAACGGCACTTCCCCATTTAATTGGTTGGGAAGCTGCCTTACCGTGCAGAAAGCAAGCACTGTGCAGTGCTGTGTGATGCCTGTGGTGTATTTCACAGTAATGCTTCAGAGCAGCAGTATTTTTAGGACAGCCTCAAGGAAACATGAGTCATACTTAAAAGGATGCCCGAAATAGAAGCAAGATTTAAGGCTGCACATTACGAACATCTGCAAAGTAAACTGCCAAACTGCCATGCACAATGTAACATAAACAGGCCTGTGCATGGGAGAAACCCCAGCTTTGACTCCAGGCACAAGACGCTACTATCTTCCAGGAGTCCACTAAGAAAAACCCGGTGCTAAAGCCCTATCATGGGGCTTCATCCACAGTCCAGGCTGCCTCTGCCTGTCATGGGGCTTCATCTACAGTCCAGGCTGCCTCTGCCTATCATGGGGCTTCATCTACAGTCCAGGCTACCCTCTGCCTGTCATGGGGCTTCATCTACAGTCCAGGCTACCCTCTGCCTGTCATGGGGCTTCATCTACAGTCCAGGCTACCCTCTGCCTGTCATGGGGCTTCATCTACAGTCCAGGCTACCCTCTGGCTGTGAAGACAAAACATCGGGGTCATGGTAAGTTACATTTCTAACTAAAGTCTTAGCCAATATTTTTCTTTTAAAAACTTAACTTTTTTTCATATTAAGAGCTTGAAATTAATTTTATCAAGGTGCTCTAAATTACAATTAATTTTTATCCCCTTGTAGATGCCAATTTATCATCTATGTAAAGACTTAAAATTATAATTAAGCATAGCTCAAATTCCCTCATAATAAAACCTTAAAAATGCTTGTTTCATTTTGTTTTGGTTTTGGTATTCTAAGAAACAATATAACGTAGTGAAAGAAAAAGCATCTGGAGCCAAACAGACCAAGTTGTGGCTATTCGTCCTGTCCTTAGCTTCCTGGGCCAGACACGTGAACCATTTTGGGTCTAAGTTTCCTCATTTTCCAAAGAAAATTAGTCTTTGACAGGTATGATCACCATGAGCACTACAGCTATCAAAATATCTTGTTTAGTCCAAGTCAGTGAAAATCCAGTGTGCAAAAGTCTGTCCTCACCTGCAAAGTCTTCTCTCAGTTGTGTGCCTGGACAGCAAGTACAGTGTACACTGGCGGGCACATATGGACTGAGCTATGAGTCCACTCTGAACGAGTCCCAGAACTTACTGCAGCCTACTCCTCAGGGTAAAGTATTTTCCAATGACATATCACTTTATTCACCACAATCTCCCCATAAAAATTGTGCAGAGGGGTTGAAGAGATAGTTCAGTGGTTACTGCTACTATTGCTCTTGCAGAGGACCAGGATTCAATCCCAGCACCCACATGGTGTCTAACAACCATCTGCAACTATAACTCTGTGAGCTCTGATCTTTTATGACCTTCATTGGCACCAGGCATATGTATGTACTATACATACATATATACATAAAAGCAAAACACTCATTCACATTTTTAAAAAAGTTCCTCAGAAGGAGCTAAACCCAGGCCTACCAGGAGTCTGATCACTCTCCAGTATATTCAGAGATTATACAGGAAGTGCAATTATACTCCTCACTGCAACTGTCCACTCAACCTGCATGTGTCGACCTGTCCATGAAAGACAATACCAAACAAGGTGTTCAAGCCCAAGTCTTCAGTATTTACAACATAGGCTATGGGGCTAAATGAATAAAATAAAATCACGCACACAGCCCTATACGGGGCTAAATGAGCAAAGTAAAATCATGCACACAGCCCTATTTAGTGAGGAGCTATTATATGCTGAGCATTGAGAACATGAAGCTGAGAATAATAAGGCCCTTAGAGATGTCAAAGAGAAACAGTACATATATAAACCTTAGCCATGAGGGGCACAGAGAGTCTGCAGCCAACACAACTGCACCTGGATGAAAACTGCAACTCTGACTGGAAGATTGGGCACAAATGAAACTTTTCTCAAAATCAGAAAAACTCATCAACATAGCTTAAGTAAATTACTGCATATCCATATATACTGAGTAAATCATACTGCATTCTGTTTGTGAAGGCAGTGTAGTCACTAGAATTTGCATAGGAATACAAAGAAGAGACATCCCCAGAACTCTGAAAGGCAACAGAAGAAAATGTGAGTTCTCAATACATATTTTCTTGTGTTGTCTTAACACATAAACCATAAAAGTAAATTATATTAAAAGTAATACATTTTCATAGTATATTCCTTTGTTAATATGGGCACAAAATAATATGTACAGAATAGTTTTATTTCCTTCTGTACTTTTCAGCAGGTATACAGAACAATGGCTTTTGTATACACCACCTTCCTACATGTGCATCATTGCTCATGCCCCGCTGTATCCTCATCCTCCCTCCCTCCTCCTGCCTATCCTCTTTCTCCACCCACGTGGACCCCTTCTGCTTTCTTGTACATGTGTACACAGACATAGATAAATCTAGATTCTGCATGTAAGAAAGACAGAGATGCTGGAATCAATACAGTAATGGTACTGGTGCAAAAACAGACTGTGGTCCAGTGCAACAAAATAAAGAATACAGAAATAAATCCAAACGCATATGGTTAACTAGAGACAGGGGTACCAAGAAGACACGATGGGGAAAAGATAATCTTTTTAACAAATGATGCTGGGGAAACTATTTCCATGTGCAAATGAATGAAACTGGAATTTTATCTTATAGCCTATACAAAAATCAACTCAAAACTAAAAAGGGACCCAAAAGCATAAAACTTCTACAGGAGAACATGGTGGGTGGTGGGCATCTCCTGGTCACTGGCCTTGGCAATGACTTTTGGTATGTCACACTAAAGCTCTGGCTACAAAAGCCAAAATAAAGTAAGAGTAATATATCAAAGTAAATGCTTCTAAGTGAAAAAATTTAAAAATTAAGAATAATAGAGTGAAATGGTAACCCACAGAGTGTGGGGTGTACAAGGTATGTAAGAATATTTACAAATATATAAGACTAGGACACATGAGAATAAGGGTTACTACCCAAAATTCATAGTAAGCAAATACATTCCTACATTTCAATTGTCAAAAAAGTAATATCCTGATTTAAACATAAAAATAAAAACAAAAAGAGCTAAGCACCAATAAGCCTACTATCTCATAATCCCAGCTTTATTTCTAAAAGCCCCAAAAGCAGTAAGACCTTCAAATGTCCATCAACAGGTGGAGATGAGATACGTCTAGACAACTGAATAATGCTAAACAATAAAAAGGAGCAAAAAACTAAAACAGCAGAAAGTCAAAGTAATTATGCCACGCTATATAGGGAAGCAAATACAGTATGATTCCATTATATAAAACTCTAGACAATCTCTCTCTCTCTCTCTCTCTCTCTCTCTCTCTCTCTCTCTCTCTCTCTCTCTCTCTCACACACACAC